>VDFB02372181.1:0-24667 GCA_007258455.2 Sequoia sempervirens | reverse complement strand
TGCTACTGGAGCCTTCACCTTTATTTTTATCTTCATTTCAACCTCCATATGACCATCCACCGGTCTTTCCTCCACAACCTCCACCTCGTTGTTTTTTCTCAAACCTCTTGTTCATTCGTTCTTCAACCTTTAGAGAAAACTGATAAGCGTCCTCAATGGTGGTCATTCTTACCAGTGCCAATTCTTCCTGTATACTTGGCTTCAACCCGTTAAAATAACTAGCAACTTTCTCTTTATTCACCTCAAAATGCCCTATCCAAATCAAGACCTTGTGAAATTACTCTATATTCTTTCACCGTCCTTGTCCCTTGCCTCAAGCTCTACATCTTCTTGAGCAACTCCAATTCATAATTGACTGGAATAAATTGTTTCTTCAATTTTGACACCATTTTGTCCCATCTAGAAATTTTATCTTTCCCTTGTCTTCCTCTTTCTAACTAGACCTCTTTCCACCATATACTAGCGTGACCTTTTAATTTTGTCTTTGCAAACCTCACTCTATGAGGATCTTCAATCTCCTCAAACTCAAAAAATTCCTCCATGTCATTGTTCCAATCAATCAATTCTTCAGGATTTAGATTTCCACTAAAATTTGAAACCTCCATTTTAGGTCTCTTCCCAATGCTTGATATCGCTCACAAAAATATTCTATCTCCAAGATACATTAGATCCTACTCTTCCTCTTCCATTTCCTCTTCCGTTTCATCTTCACTTTCATCTCTATCTCATTGTATATCTCTTCTTCGAACCTCTTGTTGCAAGGTTTTAATTGCCTTCTAAGGGCTCTGATTTCATCTCTAGGTGGATCTCTTCCTTCACCACCTCGACCTCTACCTCTACCATACTAGGAAAGTCGTGGAGGCATCTTGAACTCAACCCACACTCATAGGTCCTGCTACAACTACCTCATGTTCGGTGCTCTATTACAGGTTCAAGAACTCCTGCTCTGATTCCACATGATGATGGCCACACTGCCCAAAACCCACAAAAATCACAACAATAGATACCAACACAAAAGATGCGAGACAAAAAAATGATTTAATTTCATTTATTTTCAGAAAATGAAATTACAGATTCAAAGCTTACATGCTACAACCTCATGGGATTGATTCATTACAAAAAAAATCAACTCTAAAAAGAAAATCTACTATTCAGAGCCACAATCTGCACTATCAGGGCCACCTTCTACAACCCCCACTTATCCCTTTTTATTTCCCACAATAACCACCCTAGAATGTTCTAGAAGTTCAAATTTCCCCTTTTTGTTTTGGCACCAAATGTCCCACCATTTAATTTCTGGCCTAGGAAGAAATTTTTATGAAATTCACTCTTTCCAGGACCAACTTCGTGGGGACATAAATTTTGATCTGGGTGTATGATTTTCTATTATTACATATTGTTGGAAAGCTCTCGACGAGCTCTACAATGTGCGTATCTAATGTAGGTCGGTTCAGCCAATTTTTGAGCTGTTTCATGGCCTCTAAAGTTTTATATTTGAATTTGAAGTTGCATTGGAGAAATTTCTCAGGACAAAAACTTTAATTTCTCCCAAATTGTGTAGGGTATTGAGGTGATTCTTTTGTGACCATAAATGTTTTTCAGCTCTTCTCCTTGGGGTAAATTTTCACATCCATACGAGACTGTTTAGGCCGACTTACTAAAAATAGTAAGTGCCCATTTTTCACTATTTTTGATGCCTAACAGTCTTATACCCCTTAAGTGCCATCATGGGACTCAAAACAACTAAAGAAAATAACGAAAATACTTTTTTTGGGTGATGCAAGATTGCCCTACACTGCTAGATTCTCCTGCATCAATTTCATGCTATTGATTGATGATTATTCTAGAATGACATGGGTTACTTTTCTCAAAGAAAAATTAGAAGCTCTAGATAATTTTAAAGCATTCAAAGTTATGGTTGAGGCCTGCAAAAGGTGGAGAGTTCACCTCCAATGAGTTCAATATATTTTATGAGAATCATGGAATAAAGAGGCATTTATCTGCACCTAGGACTCCTTAGTAGAATGGAGTGGTTGAAAGAAAGAATAGGACTACTCAAGAAGCTGCAAGGACAATGATGAAAGAAGTAAATCTATCGAAAGTCTACCAGAGAGAAATAATTCATATTGTTGTTTACATACTTAACAGAGTACAAAAAAGAGAAAATAACACAAAGACTCCCTATGAGCTATTGTATGGAAGGATTCCTAGTGTCAAATAATTTAGAGTATTTGGAAGCAAATGCTATATCAAAAGAGATGAAGAAAAATTAGGAAATTTTGATGCAAGATTTGATGAAGGTATCTTCCTTGGATATTCTACTAGAAGTAAGGCTTACCAGTGCTACAACAAGAGGCTAAGAAAGATTGTTGATAGTGCAAGTTTCAAGGTTGATGAAGACCTATAGAAGAATTTAGTGGTGATAGATATATATGAATCAGATGAGACTTCTTGTAGAGAAGAAGAAAAAGCAAAGGAAAAAGAAGTGCAAATTGAAGAGGAAGAAGCTCCATAAAAGATTCCTAAAACTCCTAAGTATGTGTAGAAGAATTATTCTAAAGAATAAATTATTGGTGATAAGAGCAAAGGTGTATTGACAAGAAGGAAATTTGTTGAATAACATGTAAATCTATGTTTACGTTCTGAAGTTGAACCTAAAACAATGATTGAAGCATGCAAGGATTAGTATTGGATCAAGGCTATGGAAGAACTAATACAAATTAAGAAGAATCAAACTTGGTAACTTCTCCCAAGATGAAAAAACAAGAATGTGATTGGAACTAAGTGGGTATTCCAAAACAAGTTGAATGAGAGTGGAGAAGTGGTAAGAAACAAGGCAAGGCTTGTGTGTAAAGGCTACTCACATGTAGAAGGAATAGAATTTGAGGAGACATTTTCTCTAGTGGCAAGAATGGAAGCTATCGAGATGTTTTTGGATTTTACAACACATAAGGATTTCAATGTATATCAAATGGATGTGAAGTATTCTTTCTTGAATGGAGAATTGGAAGAAGTATACATAGAACAACTGGAAGGATTTCAATTATTAGATAAATTGGATATGGTTTGTAGATTGAAGAAGACATTATATGGATTGCAACAAGCTCCCAAAGCTTGGTATGCAAGGTTCGATAGCTACTTGCTACAACAAGGATTCAATAAAGATACCATAGAGAGCAATCTTTACTTCAAAGTTGAAAAAGATAAAATCTTGATTGCAGTTGTGTATGTTGATGACATAAGTTTTAAAGGAAATGAAGCTATGTGTAAGAAATTTGTAGAAGAGATGCAAAAATAATTTGAAATGTCTATGTTTGGGGAGATGAATTTCTTCCTTGGGTTACAAATAAATCAGATAGATAAAGGTATTTTCATTTCACAATCAAAGTATGTCAAGGAAATGTTGAAGAAGTTTGGAACGGAAGATTCTAAACTGGTATGTACCCCTATTCTTACTAGTTGCAAGTTGAGCATGAATGACGAATCTCATAAAGCTGATTAGAGCAAGTATAGATCAATGATTAAAGCACTGCTATATCTAACTTCTACTAGATTGAATATCATGCATGCAGTCTATCTTGTGGCTAGATTTCAAGAAGATCCTAGAGAGTCACATGTTGCAGGAGTGAAAATGATATTCATATATTTAAAGGGAAATTCGGATCATGGCTTGTGGTATCCAAAGGATATTGAATTTACTTTGAGTGCTTACATAGATGTAGATTGGGTTGGTTGTGTAGATGACAAGAAAAGTACAAGTACTGGTGCATTCTTTCTTGGATGCAGATTGGTGTCATGGCATAGCAAGAAACAAGATTCATCATCTTTATCTACTGTAGAGGCAGAATACATTGCAACAATATCTTGCTGCACACAAGTGTTGTGGATGAGGCAAACATTAAAGGATATTAGAGTGGTATACGATGAACCAATTTCTATCTTCTGTGATAATACAAGTGCTATCAATATATAAAAGAATATGGTAATGCATTCAAGGACAAAGCATATCTCAATCTGGTATCACTTTTTGAGAGAGAAGTTTGTAGAGAATGAAGTGAGGCTTGAATATGTGCCTACAAAGGATTAGGTTGCTGATATATTTACTAAGGCTCTTCCTAAGGATACTTTTGAGTATCTCTGAGAGAAGTTGGGGGTTATTTCCCCTCCTTTGAACTAGATGCATAAGGAGATGCATCAGTCCAAGGAATCTCAAGATTCATTCTTTAGTTTGGAATGATCTTGGTGACTACCTCTCAAGGGGAGTAGGTAGTGGCATTATTGTTTATTGTAGTTAGGATGAGTGAGTGTTGTCATTGTGCGTTGGTTGATGATTGATGTATTATGGTGTGTTCTCCTAAAGGGTAGTATGTAGGGAATTTTGATATCAATGGGAGAGATGCAATTTTGATGCCCTCTGCCATTGATGTCAAAGGGGGAGAATGATTCATGTGAAAAATAAGGTGAGCTAGCTATGAAGGAGGGAGAGAGTAACATGGAAAAATAAAATGAGTTGGTATAGAGTAGAATATTGGTGAATAGAACTGTTGTGTTTTTTGTTGATGGTTTTTCACATCATGTGTTGCCATCAATGACAAGGGGAGATTGTTGTAAGTATGTGTAGTTGGTGTTGTCATTGATGTCAACAAGATTTGGTGTTGTCATTGGGGTAAACTGTATGAGCAGGAGATTGTTGCAAGAATGTGAGCAATTGGTATTGAGTTGATGTTTTCTTTGATGATGTTTTGGTTAGTTGCATTATGTTTTCATTAGTAAGCTACTGGTGTCAACCTCTAGTGTTGCTTTGATAAGATTTTGTATATGGATGTATAGTTGAGTTTCTATGTTGTAGTTGGCTTGGTGGTGATGAGGAAGTGCTAAAGGTGTTGAGGATGTGCCTCTAGTTCTTGGTTTCCAAGTGCTTTTGAATTTGGATAAAAGAGGAAACAATGTGTTGTAGTGGTGTTCTATGTTGTAGAATAGCTTTTTGGTTTTGCTCCACATTTCTTCTATGTTGAAGATTTTCTTGTGTGGTTTGGATATGTTGATCAAAGGTGTTCAAAAGTGTTACATCCAAAATTTGGTGTGATAGATAATTGTGTAGAGGAAGTTATGTTTACCAGTGTGTGAACTTGTGGACACTCGAAATGGATGCTACACTTCCTTGTCCACAAATGGGATACAAAGGAAGGGATCCGATTTCACAATATTCACATTCAAGGAAATCTTAGAGATCTCAACCCAATTAAGGATGTGAGAGATCTGACTGTAAGGAATCCTTGGAGATGATTGAAACAAGAAAGGGGTTCACCACCAAGTGTAAACTTGGAAAACATAATTTTTTTGAAAACACAATGTGATATGCAAACAAATACTAAATGACCTAAGAAAAGCCCTAGAAATGTAAATAAAATAGAAAATAAAAGTAAAGATATGAATGGTGTGCACCTAGAAACCTTGAAGAGACTGGAAATAGCTCTGAAATTATGAAAATGCTGATTTATAATCTTGATGGGACTTATTCGCCATTCTGGGTGAATCAGTCTTGATTCCAAAAAATTGCACCGGAGCCCGTTTTAACCAAATGGGTATCCAAATCCACAAAAAATTCTAAAAAATAGGCATAGTGGGACTCATTCTCCACTCTTGGAAAATGAGTCCACTTTGACTTTTCTAGAAACTCAGAAGTGGAATATGTAGCTCTTGGTCTGCTCTTTCTGTACCTCTAGATGTCTAGATCCAAAACCTTGATTTTTGGGGCTGTAAGTGACTTTTTGTGTAGATTTTGACCTTGTAAGTAGGGAGATGACTTCAACAAGTTTGAAACCTATTCTTGAATCATCTCCAAGCCTTCAAAGCACCTAGATCTGCACTCACATAAAGAAAGAGAGAAAATGTTGATTGTTAGGGAATAGGGGTTTGCCCTGGTCAAACCCCTTTTAGGTAATCAAACCAAATGATGAAAATAGGATAATGAAACATGAACATGAGATAATGCAAATAGAACCTTTCCATGATGATGGGTTTTGGATTATTGTAACAATTGATGAAGACTATTCGCTTGAATGCCTTAGAATTGATCTTGAAAGCTAACTTGATGACCTTGTGAAGACTTGAAATGCCTAACTATTGCTTGCTTGACTTGAAAACTTGAATACCTTATGAAAAAATGATTTGAGAGATTTTTTGTATAGGAAAGACACTTAAATGGCCATTATTTTGAACCCCAAGGCTGACATTCATCAAAATTCAAGTTAGAATTACAATTTTCCCACTCAATTTTGAAAAGGTTCGCAAAAGGGACTCATTCGCCACACTTGGCGAATGGGTCCCACATAATGGGACTCATTCACCACACTCATTCACCCAAGGTGGTGAATGAGTCCCACCTTGAGATTTTTGAGGTGGGTCTTCAAGATTTTGGGTTTTAAAGTGTTTTTATTGGGATATTAGTCAAAGCATGCCTCAAGATGCAAAAATAAGGGGCCTAGGGGCCTATTATTGATGATATAAAGGGTGATTAGGGCTAGGGACACAAAGTTCAATGTGAAAGTGTGGTTAAATATATGTTACAACATTAAAATGAGGTCCACTTAGCCTAGAAAGGCATAAGATCCAATGTGAATGCATAAAACACATTACAACACTAGATTAGGTCCAATTTATCATTAATTATTCCCAAATCAAGCAATGAAAAGGCGTACTTTTTTAGTGGTCACATTTAGCCCCCTCTTTAGTGAGAGGATGAATTTGCTTCAAAATCACACTAAAGTAGACATTCAAGAGGGGTCCAATCGTACCAATGTGGTCAACAAAGGATGACAAAGATCAAAGGAGGTGGCCAAGCCCCTAGGATCCAAGATCCTATGTCAAACCAACATAAGCATGAAAGGACACATACAAGGTGAATGATTTGCAACAAAACAAGATACAATATAATGCAATGTCAATGACTAGAAGGAAGAGAAGTAAAAATGGGAAAAAAATAAAATGGTGGATCAAGCTTCGACCATTTGTCCAACACGATGTGGATCAGATCTAGGCTATTTGTCTGAAAATGCATACTCACTCTAAGGAGACAAAACTTTAGGCTATTCGTCGGGTGAGAAGTCCCAAAAGGTGAGAAACATACACTCATGGTTGGTATGTACTCACGCACAAGAAAGTGGCTATGGGGAAAGTCATGCCTCAGATTGGGCTTCCCGCTCAACCATACCAAAGTTATGCCTCCTGATAACTTTAATAAGGTGCCACACAAAAATGATCTTTGAGCTCCATGAGGCAAGAAAAACTTTGTATGCTTGAAACTCATATACAAACATGATGGCTCCACAGGCATGCAAAGTGTATTATGCAAGGTGGCCATATAACAATTGTTGTAAATGCCAAAAATAGTGTAAGGTATGTTTAAAGGGATTTTGCTTAGTTCATGCAAGGTCTCTTCTTAGGGAACATTGTGCCTAATGTTTCCAAGAGAGGACAAGTCAACGAAATATCACACTTTTGGAGGAAATCAAGCCCAATGACACCACCAAGAAAAGGATGCATCACAAGAAAAAATAAAATCATGCAATGAATTATGAGTGTCGATGTATGCAATGAATTATGAGTGTCGATTATGAGTGTCAATGTGAGAAATTGCTTTAAAGTAGAAGAAGACATGTGAGCTTATTTAGAAAGCCCTATGCCAAGTCATATGTTTCCGATAAGCTACGTCATGAAAAAGGTAGTATGTCACATGCGAGCCAACTTAAGGCATGTCGTCCACATCCCAAGCTTGTTCTTATATGTTCATTAAAGGTGATCAACTAGCCGAAAGAGGCAATGACAAGTGACATACAGGGACAAGGCTAACTAACCCCTTTCCCCCACTTAGTGTAGGACAAGGATGAGCCGAATAGGATGAAAGTGAGTATTAGTTAGAGGAATTAAGTGCTTCAACACAAGGAAGAGAATCACATTCCTTGAGATGATTTTTTTTTCTTAAAGCCTTACATTCATTAGTAGAATGATCATGAACTCTGTGATATGCGTAAAATGAATTATTGTAGTAAAAATTCTTTCATGTTTTTGGAGGGGGAGTTATCAAACGATCTTGGATGAGTCTTGATAAGATTCCTTCTTGGTCGGTAGTAGAAGGTGTTTCCTTAGTTGCACAAGATGTTATACACACACTAAATGATAAGGCTTTAGATGAGAAGGGAGATAAATATTGTAAACCTAGATCTTCCTTGAAAGAGTATGGTATGTTGGTTTGATTCGTGTATGTTCATTTCATCCATATGTAGGAGGGAGATTGTATCCAATGCCATAACAATCTTTCAGGTCAAATGAAGGGGGTTTGTGTTTTTAAGAAGGATTGGTTTCTTCATGAGAACACAAATACTTTTTAGATTTATGCATCATCCATTTATGAGGGATGGGAGTTAGATAGCCCCCATCACTACCATGGGGTAATTTTGTAGAACTAAGTTGAGTGAATGAAAGACAAGGTTGCTTTGGTTTATATGTGATATTTCACACTCTCCCCTAAAGGAAGGTGTGAAACCCCAATCGTAATGAGAACTTGTGTCTAAAAATGAATCATTTGTATATGACTCTTTGGACCATGAGGGTGAGATTTTGGAAATTTCATTAAAAGGCGACGCAAAATCTATCGACCCCCAATTGTCACTAAAGAATTTTGTTGTAGCTGAAGGATTAACATCAACTTGTATAGGTTGAAGTTTTGATCTTGGAATGAAAGTATTAGGGGATTTGGAAATGTTGTGATCATCTGATTTATAGCTTCGTTCATTTGCATCAACCGTGTATATCTTGTTGTTGTATTCAAATTTCATTACATGGTGAAGGGTAGATGGGACTCCTTTTAGAGCATGAATCCATGGTCTCCCTAGGAGAAGATTGTATGAAAGGGGTCCTTGCATTATATGGATAGAGGTAGAAAACACTATAGGTCTGACCTCAATAGGTAATGTGATCATCCCTAGTGGTTTCCTATTAACATTGTCAAAGCCACGAATATGAACATCATTATGTTGAATGAGATTTTTGTCCATGCCAATTTTGTTTAGGAGGTCCATGCTACAAACATTAATTTCTACTCCATTGTCTATGAGAGTGTTCCTAACTAAAGTTTCATTAACGATCACCCTTATCATCAAGGGGCCATTCTTGTTTTGAATCTCAAGTGAGGGTAATTCATGTTTAGGGAATGTGATTTCTAACTAGGTAACTTGCATGGGATGAGAGGAGGATGTTACATTATTTGATTTTATGTAAGATTGGATCTCCTCCTGCTTTATTTATGACATTTCTCGAAATAGACACTTGTATGTAGGTGATAGTTGAATGAGTTTCCATACAAATATATTAGCAGGAGTCTTTTTAAGGTCTTCAACACTAGGTACTCTATGTTGAGAGAAAGGTACTGGAGTGGAAGTGATGTGTGGTTTCCTATATGTTTGAGCAACTAAGTTACAACTTAGTTGCTGCGAAACACTGTTACGAGTAGATTGAATCATGGATTTCAAGAAAACTTTTACTTTCCTATGTGATTCACTAATGGGATGTGACTTAGGAAGCTCACTAATGAAAAGAGATCCAATTTGTGTCATCATAACCTCGAAAAGCTTATGCTTATTTTCATGATCTCTTAGTGAAGAGGAGTCTAATGTCACTTCATTAGCTTCACCTAAGGAAGGTTTAGTGTTTGAAAGACATGTGTCAATGTTCACATTTTCTTGCACCATGATATTATCCCTAGGAGAGTTGTTAGGAGAACTACAAACCAAATGTTCTTGCCATTCAAAGGTAGGTTCTTCTAAAATGACTTCATCGCAAGTAGGGGAATGATCAATGGTTGAATTTTATTGCTCAATAAGGGTTTCCCTAGGAGAAGGGGGACAACTAATATCCTCATAACCTTCATTGATTGTGTTTTCTAATATCAAAGTATCTTCTTCACAACTAGGAGAGATACTAGGAGAAGAACAAATGTTATTGTCAAGATTACCTATGGTTGTATTTTCTTGTTCATCAATGTCTTGTCCACCAAGAGAGGTAAGAGGAGAGAAACAACTAGAATCCTCAAAACTCTCATTGATTGGTTCTTCTAACACCAAAATATCTTCTTTTCCAATAGGAGAGATATTAGGAGAAGAACAAATATGATCATTAGAAATGTCCAAGGTTGTATTCCCTTTCACTAGAGCACTCTCATAGGGAGGGGATATGAACTATTTCTTAGCATGCCTAGATATGTAAGACACTAACATTTTTTGAACAAAAATGTAAAGCACTTTTAACCATTTCATGCAATGTTTTAGAAATGTAAACAATGTATATCTAAAGATGAAAAACACTTTTATCCCATGTATGCAAAACTTTAAGAATGCAAACAATGTATATCCCAAAATGAAAAGTACTTTTATCAAACTTATGCAAAGCTTTATGAATAGAAAAATTGTGTATGAAAAAGTGAAAAGTGATTTTATCCATATGATGCAAAGTTTCAAAAATGTGAACATTTTTTAGATCTAATGATGCTTGCTATTGAAATGATTTCAAAAATGACTACCCTAAATTGATATTTTTGACCTAGATGCATAAAATAGATGTTCCAGAAACTTTCTAGACTTATAGTATATGTTACTAGGAGGCTTAGGAAGCACATAAATGAGGTTTTTGATGTTGTAACAGTCAATTTAAAATCTGGACCTGGATTGATTCGCCCAGAATGGCGAATGAGTCCCAGTTAGGGTTTTTTTTCAAAATTTTTAGAAATTTTCAATTGGTTTTGATGATTTTTATGTTGTATGACCCAAAGAATAAATAAAATGTAGATTTTATAGGATTTTCAATGATTTGAGATGCAAAAATGCAAACTATATGCACTTTCACTAATGCAAAAAATTGAAACCCTAGAATGCAAATTAACTAATGCTAAATGCAATGCAATGTTAATGCAAGCTAAATCTAGGATGATGCCAGAATCCAAATCAGAAAAGAAGGTACTCTAAAGTTAGGTTCACCAAAATGTGGACATTGGAAATGGATGCTACACTTCCTTGTCCACAAATTGGATACAAAGGAAGGGATCCGATTTCACAATATTCACATTCAAGGACACCTTAGAGATCTCAACCCAATGAAGGATGTGAGAGATTTGACTATAAGGAATCTGTGGAGATGATTGAAACAAGAAAGGGGTTTACCACCAAGTGTAAACTTAGAAAACATAAAATGTTTGAAAACATAATGTGATGTGCAAACAAATGCTAAATGACCTAAGAAAATCCCTAGATATGTAAATAAAGCAGAACAAAAAAAGTAGAGATATGAATGGTGTGCACCTGGAAACCTTGAAGAGACTAGAAATAACTCTAAATTTTGAAAATGCCAATTTTTAAGCCTGGTGGGACTCATTCACCATTTAGGGCGAATCAATCCCGATTCTGGAAAACTGCACTAGAGCCTATTTTAGCCAAATGGGTATCCAAATCCACAAAAATCTCTAAAAAAAGGGTACAATGGGACTCATTCGCCACTCTTGGCGAATGAGTCCACTTTGAATTTTTTGGAAACTAAGAAGTGGTATCTGTAGCTCTTGGTCTGCTCTTTCTGTACCTCTAGATGTCTGGATCTAAAACCTTGATTTTCGGGGTTGTAAGTGATTTTTTGTGTAGATTTTGACCTTGTAAGTAAGGAGATGACTTCAACAAGTTTGAAACCTATTCTTGAATCATCTCCAAGCCTTCAAAGCACCTAGATCTGCAATCACATAGAGAAAGAGGGAAAATGTTGATTGTTAGGGAATCAAACCAAATGATGAAAATAGGATAATGAAACATGAACATGAGATAATGCAATTAGAACCTTACCATGATGATGGATCTTGGATTGCTGCAATAATTGATGAAGAATATGCCCTTAAATGCCTTAGAATTGATCTTGAAAGCTAACTTGATGACCTTGTGAAGACTTGAAATGCCTAACTATTGCTTGCTTGACTTGAAAACTTGAATACCTTATGAAACAATGATTTTAGAGCTTTTTTATATAGAAAAGGCACTCAAATGGCTGTTATTTTGATCCCCAAGGTCAAAAATTATCAAAATTCAAGTTAGAATTGTAATTTTCCTGCTCAATTTTGAAAAGGCCCCCAAAAGGGACTCATTCACCACACTTGGTGAATGGGTCCCACCTAAGGGGACTCATTCACCCAAGGTGGAAAATGAGTCCCACCTTGAGGTTTTTGAATAGGGTCTTCAAGATTTTGGGGTTTTAAAGTGTTTTTATCAGGATATTAGTCAAACCATACCTCAAGATGCAAAAATAAAGGGTGATTAGGGCTAGGGACACAAAGTTCAATGTAAAATGTGGTTAAATATACTTTACAACATTAAAATGAGGTCCACTTAGCCTAGAAAGGCACACGATCCAATGTGAATGCATAAAACACATTACAAAACTAGATTAGGTCCAATTTATCATTAATTATTCCCACATCAAGCAAGGAAAAGGTGTACATTTTCGGTGGTCATAGAACTATGCATTGCAAAGGTGTCTGGGAGAAATGGTTTTTCTTCACATTTCTTCGTAGAGTGGTTTCAGGTCTTGCAGATTTGGAAGGGTGCTGATAGTGTCTGTATCTTTTTCAGCTAAAGTTGTTTGTGGTTTGGTGCTCCAGAAGTCAGTTTCTTGAGTTATAGTGTATGGAAGGAATGTCTGAGTGTACTGGGTGTGTACATTCTTCAGGTGAAATTTGTTGTGAAGGAATTTGTTGGATTTCAAGGTTTTTTTGGAATATTGCAAATTATGTTCAAGTGAAATTTGTTTTCTGTGAGTTATTTTTGGATCAAAGGAAGTGTGTATTTAATTGTTTAATGGTGTTTACATGGGTTCGACCAACCTTGAGTGTTTACACTAATTGCGGAGTTTGCTTCAGTGTTTGTGGAAGCGTGGTGTGGCATGTATGAGTGGATTTAGGTTTGAGTTAAGGTGTGTTGTGGTCTACATTCATTCCTTTCCACCGTGGGAATTTTTTGGTGCCGACCTAGTTTGAATTTGCACAGTTGAGGTGCATAGCCAACCTTGGAGAATGTTTTCAAGGTTGAAGATGGTATAAATATGTGTTGAGTTATTGAGGGACGATAAGATAAATGTGTTTGATGTGAATGATATGAATTATAGAGTTGTGGGGTATGATTTTGTGAAGTACGATGTGAGATTTCATGTGTTAGATTACTGAATGCAATGAGCAGAAGGTGTCTACAATCTTCAGTAAGACTGCGAAGGTGTTAATGATGTAGTGGTGGAATTTTGTATTGCATTGAGATGAATTTCTCATTGTAACATTCTTCTCTATCTTCTTTTCTATTTTGGCAGCAAGCCTTTCTTTCTTTTGGGCAGTGAGCCATCTGGTAATGAGCCCTTTGTAATCGGTGTTGATATTACTTTATATTGTGAGCTTTTAATGTCCCCAAAATTTTGATAAAGTGATTTAATTAATTTAAGTTTTCCAAAAATTAATATTATTTCAAAAGGATGTCTTTAATTAATTATTTTAATTAAAATAGAGTGGAAATAATAAAATATTAAAAAGGTAACTTTATTAAATAAGTTTCTTCTAGAAGCTGGAGTTAGTTGCAAGTTGGATTATTCTAGAAGATTCCTTGGAGCCTTTAAAAGGAGTTGAGGGCAAAGAATTTGGGAATCCATTGTTAAGTTATTATTTCTCATTGCAATATGCAAAGGCTTGAATCTCAGATTTAGGTAAATCTTTGAGGACAAAAAACCTTCAATAGATTTGGAAAGGGTTGGACAAAAACCTAACTCTTTCAAGGAGTAGATTCGTGACAGAGTTCACAGGCCTATTGGTTTCAGATCCAGAGCTTTAGGTTTATTTTCTAAGGAGAGCAATTTTGGGAAAAACTTGTAAAGTCTTATTTGAAGACAAATCTATGAGGTATTTGGCCATTTAAAAAAAAATCTTATTATTAAAAAATTAAGGGTATTAAATAGCTGCATATCGGGTTGTATATTTTAGATCATTTCTAGATTTGAGACATTCATTAGACGCATAGGACGATATGGGGGTTTCAATTTTTTATGTTGTGACAAAGTGAAGCTGGCACAATTAATACAAGACCATCCACAACTCCTTTAGATGGTTAGAAAATATAATAAAGGAATTATCGTTGGACATGGTGTATGTGAGGTAAATATGAAGGAAATCACATAGTTAAAAGGACCATGTGTATGAAGAGAAGCTAATATAAAGTACAAACTCAGGTAGCCACAAATTATTATTCATTTGCTTAGGGATAAAGACAAAGGGAATATCCAATCACAAATTATTTTGAGGGAACAACAATAAAGACAAGGGCTTACTGCTATAGGAGCCTACATGGATTTTAATTTTGCAGATGAAGACAAATCATGGAAGCTTTAGGGGTTATCGGTTCTTGATCATTGAATAAAAATAAAAATCTATTACCAACCCTATATAAGACAAAATAAGCAAGTGAAAAAAAAGATAAAGGGAGTTTAATTTAATCACAACTCTCCCAAATAAGGTAAATACAAAATTTGAGGTGGCAAATAAGATGGGTGCATGATAGGACAAAATATAGTGGCAGAAAAGAAAAATTTGAGTCACATAATGGGAACGTGGGAGCTAATTGACAATTTATGAGGTTTATATATTGTGTATTGAAGCGTCCTCTTGCTACTATGACTTAGTTTGGCCCAACAAACAATTTCCAGGTTGGGATTTACAATTTATACTTGCTGGTTAATGTTTATAAAACTCAAAAAATGGTCTGTATTTGACGAATGTGAAATATCTTGTGTAAATATTCATATTTTGAGCTTAATATCAATCTGAAACAAGCTATAATTTATTTTGATTTATATATTTCTGTTTCTTCTAAATGCTCAATCTAAAATCATATAATCTGAAGATTATCTCAGACACTTCTTGATTCGCTGATATCAAACCTATAGACTCATACTGTAAACCTTAATAGTTGTTCTTTTTGAGTTGAAACTCTCATATTTCTACACTATAATTATATCTAGTTTGAATTCACAATGGTTGAAGTTTATCTCTGTTCACATACTTTTGTTTAGTCATATGTATGAGCTAAGAAATATGAAAAGTGATTGTTAGATTGTCTGCTGATTCCTATTTTGAAAGCTCCATTTTTATATGCAATGCAAAGTTAATAGTTTGATAAAGTGGAACACCTATCAAACTGAAAAATAATCAAAAAATATAATTTGAATTTGCATTGTTGAGGTGCATAGTCGACCTTGGAGAATGTTTTCAAGGTTGAAGATGGTATAAATATGTGTTGATTTGTTGAGGGATGATAAGATAGATGTGTGTGATGTGAATGATACAAATTATAGAGTTGTGAGGTACGAATTTGTGAAGTGCAGTGTGAGATTTCATGTTTTAGATTACTAGATGCAATGAGTAGAAGGTGTCTACAATCTTTAGTAAGATTGCGAAGGTGTTGGTGATGTAGTGGTGGAATTTTCTATTGCATTGAGATGGATTTCTCACTATAACATTCTTCTCTATCTTCTTTTCTATTTTTCCAGTGAGCCTTTCTTTCTTTTGGGCAGTGCGCCCTCTGGAAATGAGCCCTTTGTAATTATATTGTGAGCTAATCCCCATTGTGGTTTTTCTCTGTGCTATAGAAAAATGGCCCCTTGTCATTTTCATGGTCTTTTAGGCCTTGCTTCATGATGTTTGGTCTATTTTTCTCTAATTCTATATTGTAATGTGGCTTGAACATGCATATTTTTGTACTAAAATTCAAATAATGATGTCTTATGAAGGTGTTGTGAAGTGTAGTAAAACATTTCTACAGTCTTCTAGACTCTTTATTACAATTCATATAAAAATCACCTTTTCATCACTTATCAAGTCCTATTTTGAAGTGTTGTAAAGTCTTGTAACAAGATTTCACTCTTCTCTAGGATTAGCTTCACTATTTACACCTCTCTTATGATTTATTTGACCCCTTTATGCCCTTATAATCCTTAATTAAGTGCATTTTTGAATGTAAACCCGATAAATTACATTAAATACAAAATAATTCTTGACACCCATTTTCAGGTCCTAGGTGTGACCCATTTGCCATGGGTGGAAAATGAGTCCCCCTTGGCTCCAAATTCAAAATATTTTAAATTTCCTTTCGGGTTTTTATTCAAAATCATTTGATGTCGGCTTGTGATGAGGTATTAATGGGTTACTAAGACACAAGTGCATATAAATAAGTGATTTTCACCTCATTTTACATCTCTCCTACAATAACACATCACATCCAAGCAATCTTTTCATTCACTCAAGCATTCAAGCACTTTACAACATCAAATCAAGCATAAATCAAGTATTCACGAGCATCCATTGACATAAATTCAGATTTTATTCAACAAGGGTTTGGTAAGTTGATAGCATTTTGCATGTCATTTGTTTATCATTCTCTTTTATTTCATTATTTCATTAAGGGTTTGATTACCAAAGTGGGGTTTGACCAAGGCAAACCCCTATTTGCTAACCCTCAATCATTTTTCCCCTCTTACTTGTGTGTTTTCAAAATTTTGTGTGTAGATTTAACAAGTATTTAGGTGTTGAATAGTGGTCAACAAGTAAACTAGGTGCTTCAAGTAAAATCAACCTTATTTCAAGCTTGGAGAAGGTGTTCTGTCTGTTCCCTACAGAATTGACTTCGGCAACTTGACAAGTAGACATTTCTAGATCTCGTGTTGCAGAGTTGTCTCCTAATTTCTTAGAGTCTTAGGAGAGGAATAATTCTCCACCAGTGGTGAATGAGTCCCACATTAATACTAAAAATATAGGTTTTGTCAGATTCTAGGTCCCCACAGTCAAAAACTGGTTCCCGATAGTTTTCACTAAAAGCAAGACTAATTTTCCACCCTGGGCGAATGAGTCCCATTGTTGATTTTCTGTGATTATAGACAACATTTCAAAGATTCCAGATTCCTCAAATCTTGCCCAAGTGCACACTGATTTAACCCATTTCTTTCTGTTATGCATTTATTCATTCTTACTTCATTGTTTTCATATCATATTGTGTTTTCTAGCATAGCTTAAATCTTTAGTTTTGCATCCAAATTTAGTCATATAGATCACTTAATTTCATTTAGTTCACTTCATTTAGCTTAAATAACATCACACATAACATAATTTGAATGAACCCTTTAGCATTTTTGGCCCTACTTTCTCCTTTTAGGTGAAAAACCCTAGAAGAGCTAGAGAGTCCTAGGGTGCCAAAAATGTACGGTTCATTCCCTTATTGAGTTTTCCACATAAATCTAGTGTTTCTTTGTGCATGGTGTTAATTTGGTTTTATTTCTGTTATCCGCTTTCATGATAAATCATTCTAACAGGTTAAGGGTTAATTGAATTAATGTGGATTTGAATGTATGTAAGGGTTTTGAAGTTTTAGGGTACAAATGATTCACCCCCCTCTTAGTTTTCTTGTGTATTTAACACATTTTTTTTTCATTTGTTTTTAATTTTAATAGTTGAAAATATTTAAAATTACACATTACTATTTTGATTAGATTGGTGTAGGGAGAATTTTCAAGTACATTTTTTCCTTTTAGTTGGTATCACAACTTGATCACTTTTGATCCTAGTTGTTGGATAAAGGGTTTTTGTACTAATATACAATTAAGTGGGAGCTTGTGCAAAGTATTTTTTATTTTAATAGAAGAGAAGTAAACACATTTGGATGAATTGAAATGAAGAAGTTTAATGGTGGTAATTTTGAGTTGTGGAAACTTAAGATGGATGATATGCTTGTGGACAAAGATCTATGGGTTGTAATATTTAGTACCATGGTATCGGGTATGAAACTAGAATATTGGGATTTGAAGGACATAAAGGTTAAGGGTCTTGTGAAACCTTTTTTGGTGGATTAAGTTCTTTTGAATGTTCATGAGACTATTGCATCAAACTTTTGGAGAAATCTTGGTGAAATTTATTAGGTTAAGTCCCTAGTGAACAAGTTATTCTTGAGAAAGAAGTTGTATTCTCTTAAAATGGAGGATGGTGGATTTTCAGTCAATCATTTGAATGCCTTCGATATGCTAGTTTCCTTGTTGAGCTCAATTGGATAGAAAATTGAGAACAATTATATGAATCTATTATATTCTTTTCCTAATTCATTAGATCGCCTTGTGATTGGCATTAGGAGTATTACCACCAAGTTCAAGATGGATGAAGTGGTCACATCATTACTTTTTGAAGAGATGTAGAGGAATTTTTTTGAAATGACTAAAGAGGCCCTTGGGGTTTTTGGAAAATGACTTTTTAAAGTGTTTAAGGCTCTTTTTGAAAATCAAACTGGTAAAAAAATTAAGTGTTTGAGGATTGATAATGGTAGTGAGTTTTATTTAACATATTTTTATAGGTTTTGTAAAGATAATGATAATATAGAATGACATATGAAAACTTTGTATACCTCTTAGTAGAATGGAGTTGTAGAAAGGATGAACATGACATTGATGGAGAGGGTTAAGAGTATGTTTAGTGGAGTTGGTTTGGAACAAAAGTTTTGAGCAAAAGCAATTTCCATGACTTGTTACCTTCTTATCAGGTCTCCTCCATCAACTCTTATTGAGGAGACACCTATAGAGGTGTGGTTAGACAAAAATCCTTTACTGAGATATCTTAGTGTGTTCGGTTATGAGGCACATGCTCATGTGTCTAGGGAGAATATGTTAAAGTTGGAAAACATGGTTGTAAGTGTATCTTCATTGGTTATGATATTGGTGAAAAAGGATACAAGCTTTGGATCCTATGAATGAAAGGGTTTTCTATATCATAAGTGTTATTTTCAATGAAGCTATGCCTTCTTACACTACATTGTAGCTAGAAAAAGGAAAGGAAAATATATGGTTTAGCTAAACATAAAGACTAAGTAATATGAAATTGAAGCCCACAATGGACCTAAAGAGGAGAGCTCAAGTAGTTTAGGTAGTTTAGAAAAGGAGGTAGAATCTCCACCTCAACTCTTGAGAAGGTCAACTTGGCATTGAGAATAGTTAGAAAGGTATTCTTCCCTGATTGGAGATATATATTTGCTTTGATGACTAACATTGATGAGCCTATAATTGTAGAGGAGGCTATGAATGACGTAGATTCTTGGAAAGAGGCCATGGATGAAGAGAAGGCAACATTAAAGAAAAATAGGATACAAGATCTAGTACCTTTGCTCAATGGATGTAAATTTGTTGGATGTGAATGGGTGTTCAAGAAGAAAAATGGTTTAGATGGTAGTGTTGAAAAGTATAAGGTGAAATTGGCTAGGAAAAGTTATTTCAAAGCTAAAGGAATTGATTATTGTGAGATTTTCTTCCTAGTTGGAAAGTTGACATCCATTATCACTTGTAATAGCATGTGATCTTAAGGTTGAAGAGATGGATTTGAAGAAAAATTTCCTTCACATTGATTTAAAGGAAGTAATTTATGTCATAGTTAGAGCACTACATTGAGAAAGGTAAAAAACATTTGGTTTGTAAGTTGTATTGTCTAAAACAATCTTCTAGGATGTTGTACTAAAAATTTGATGCCTTTGTGTTAAGTTTGGGAATTCTGAGACCTAAATTAGATCAATGTACCTACTACAAGATGGATGGTGATTGCATTATCATTATCACATTATATGTTGATGACATGTTTTATCTATAATGGGATGATTTTGATTTGTGATTTGAAGTATCAACTTTTAACATAGTTTGAAATGAAATATTTAGTAGCCAGGTACATTTTAGGGATGAAGATAAGAAGAGATAGTGCTAAGAAAAAGCTATAATTAGGCTAGAGTAAGTATATTGATTTAGTGTTTTGTTACCCTCTAAATTTTAAAAACATACAATTTACCTCCTCTAAATTAGAATGACCTTCATTTCATGCCTTTAATTCGTTCGTAGTTGCGGTCCTTGCCAGTTTCATAACCTTTGTCACACAATCTTGAATTTTCATAACCAAGTCGCAAGGTTCATAAATTACAGAACAACTCGACAACCCGATCCTTCTTTCTCCTCATCCTTGTCTAATAATTGGTTTATCGGAGGTTCTTGAAATCTCAGAACCTGCGACATGCAGTTCTATGGTTTGGATTTTTCGTGACTCCACAAATTTCAAGCAATCTCCTTGGTTTTTGAAATGCCACCAGCCCATTAAATTGTTTGTACAACGTATCGTGTGGTTGTCTTTTCAAGAGTTATGAAATACAAGCTCAATCCTAAGGCCTGATCCTCAATGAATGATGCATTAATTAGACCTCTTAAATGACAAGTGTAACAAAGCTCATTAAGGTGGTAGCATGAATATTGATAGATTAAAGGTCATCTTTACATACTAGCGTAATTGAATAAGCTTGTTTATAGAGAAAGGTGGCGGTATTGCTGAGTCCTATTTTCTTATCGACCAAGGAAAATTCGAAATGGTACTTCCTGTGAGCGATGAAGTGTGGGATGATGAACCTATGCCTATCCTGCAACCTAACTTGAACTATCCCGAGGAAGAGAAAATTGATATTATTTCCCAATTGTGCACACTTTCCTGGAAGGAAAAGACCAGCTATGCCCAATATCATAGGGTAATCACCATCCTAGAAGAAGAAGAGGAATGCACTGAACTGCACAACCTTTTTATGGAGATACAACTGGCTGCGGAGAACGCTCCACCACCTACGGTGGTTTAATTTTCTTGCTTTGCATGGCATATTTTTGTAATTAGTGGTGGTAACCCAATTTTGATGTAACGTAACTATTTATGTTTAAAGTCACTTTCTTGAGGATAGTTACTTTAAATACCATTATCAACAGTTACGTTTGGATACATTTTTTGGCTTGGAAAAATCTATAAAAATAGAACTTTTAGAAACGAGGATATAGCTATTTTGGAGGGGATAGGGGAAGCAGCTAGGTTATCTTTTCATGCAGTTTTGTTGTACATAAATATGGAGTCTGTGAACTCATGCTTTGGAAATGGAGAAATAAAGAATATATTTTCAAATCTTTGAATCTCTTAATGTTTTCTTTAAAGTGACAATGAATTCTTTGTGGTTATTCTTCAATGTCATTCTGTTATAATGGATTGTATGTGCATTTAATTCTAAAACCTTGGATTTGGATTAAATTGCTTCTGGAAAGAGTCTGTTGTTCTTTTCTTCCCTGAATATCATTCGTTGGTGTAAGGAAGATGAACTTTGTGTCATTCACCCGCATTTACTTAATCTTAGGTTTGGCCTTTCACATCTATTTCATGGTTATGGGTAGGTGTTAGTTGCCTTTTCTGCTTTTTGGTAAAAAGCATACCCAGTATTTCAATTCATTGAAAATAATTTGAAGGTAGCTACACCTTGTAAAATAAGCAAAGAACACTTGCAACAATTGTTGCAAGTGACTCAACTGTTGGTCAGGTTGTCATTGTTATGGGAAAATGGAGTGTAAAATAAAGTGACAAACTTGTCAACCAATAGATTTTTGGCGACTCCGAGTTGGGGATTCAAAATTGAAGAACGGTGCTCTTTTTTTCAAGGTGCCTCCCTAAGGATGGAGGCTGGTGACTCTGTTTGATGAAATGTACTCAGAAATATTTTTTTCCAACAAATACCTATGCTGATTTAATTTTCAGATTTGCATTATGACATTGGTTTCTTCCTAGCCATGGGGAAGTCACTTTGGACCCCTTTCTCTACTGCAGTGTTCACCATTGCCTGAATGATTGATAAAGAATTTTCAAAATTTCAGTGGAGAAGGCTCTCAAGATGCAAAGGATCACATCTTGGATTTCATAGTCGCATGTGGAATTTTGAGGGTAAGTGAGGAAGATGTCTTTTTCTAGTTATTTGTTGAATCTTTGATTGGACCTGCAACAAATTGGTTTTGATATTTGGAAGATAAATGCATAACTGATTAGGATTCATTGAAAACTAAGTTCTTAGCAAGATATAAAAGTCCTGTCGATGAGGCTGCTTTGCTGAATGAATTTTTCAACATTCACAAGCAAGAAGGAGAATCCTTTAGAGATTTCATGGATAGATTCAACCGATTGTTCAAAAAAAATCCCTACTTCCATTCATCCAAGTAAGCAACTGCAGCTTTGAATTTTTATCTCTTCTTTACACCTAGATGTCCAATTTTGTTTGAAAAGGTGTAAAGTAAATGATATTAAAATTGCACAAGAAGAGGCTGTCAAAATTGAAGATGATACAATTTTAAGCGGTTTATGGAAAAAAAATCAGGCTATAAACAGTTTGGGCAATGAAATTATAAGAAAGCCTATCATACAAAAGCCAATTTCTTAGCCTATAGATTTCCAATATACGTGGCCTCCTTTTGTTGAATGTATTAACCTCATTGTTTTTGATTCAAAGCACTTTAGTAGAGATAAGGAAAGTGTTGAAGAAATTGAGCCTCATATAGATAGGAGAATCAAAGCTTATTATTTGCATCATGAACTTGAAAATCCCCCAGATGGTGAAGAGAATGAACCATCCTCCCATGATGCAAAGTATAATGAGGGAAATGCGAATAGTGCTACTTTATCATTCTTGTCTACTGTAGAAATGGAAACATTTACTTTTACCAGTAATAAAGAGCAATTCAAGAATACTCAACATATAAATGAGGTCCTGAATGTCCCTTCTCCAATTTGCATGCAAGTTGAGTATGAAGCTTTCAAATTTCTCGAGCAGGATGACACAAAAACATGGCTGCAACAAAAGGCTAGAAATGATTTTATCTTTGAAAACTTCCATTTCAAAAATCTGGATGCCAAAAATTTTAAACAAAGATTGGAAGATAGTGATGTAAGTAGACATGATAGCTTTGACAAAAATGAGCAAATGGATGAATGTGCTAAGCCTGATATTGTTAATATTCCAAATTGGTGTCTTAATACATTTGAAGATGAATTCCTATGTGGAGAATATGTCATTACGTCTAATTACAAGTTGTAAATGAGTGGGATAAAGTTGTTGAGCTAAAATCCACAGAAAGAAAAGAAATTGTTCCAGTTGGGGATAATTTTTAGTCACATGGAAATGTTGTTCGCAATGAAAATTATCAGTCTAATACACTTCTAGTTTTGCATGGGGTTGATGATTGGTCTTCTGATTTGAATAATTCTCTATATGCTTCCAGAAAAGTAGGTTGTATGCAAGGATGTAGTAAAATATATGTTGTAGGTTCAAATTTAATATTTTCAAACAATGCAGCCATCTATACATGTTGCACCAAGGAGAGGTTTTCATCTGATGGTTTGTGTGTGGGCTCCTCATTCATATGACATTATTCCACACAGGTAGCTATTTCTCCCAACTCGTTAATGGATTTGCATGACTATTCTGGAGTCATCTGAGGTAGGGTTTCCCTGCCATGTATACATTAAGAGTTTTTGGTGTGCTGGTAGTATAGTTTCCTTTCCTATTGTGTCTTGTTTTTGGCTTGTTCTGGATCCTTGTCCTCTGTGCTGTTTGACTTTGTAACCCAATGGATTTATGCACCGGTACATGCATAGAGATTATGGGTTCCTTGCTTCATCCTTCACAGTCCTTGTCCCCAATCAAAGCCAATGTTACCCTCTAAATTTTAGAAAATTGCAATTTCCCTCCTCTAAATTAGAACGACCTTCATTCCATGCCTTTAATTCATTCGTAGTCACGGTCCTTTCTAGTTTCATAACCTTTGTTGCGCAATCTTTCATTTTCATAACCAAGTCGTGAGGTTCATAAATTACATAACAACTTGACAACCCGATCCTTCTTTCTCCTCATCCTTTTCTAATGATTGGTGTATTAGAGGTTCTTGAAATCTCAGAACCCGTGACATGTAGTTCTATGGTTTGGATTTTTCGTGACTCCGTGACTTTCAAGCAATCTCCTTGGTTTTTGAAACGTCGCTAGCCCATTAAATTGTTTGTATGACGTATCGTGTGGTTGTATTTTTGAGAGTTATGAAATATGAGCTCAATCCTAATGCCTGCTCCTCAATCAATGATGAATTAATTATACCTCTTAAATGGAAAGTGTAATAGAGCTCATTAAGGTGGTAGGACGAATATTGACAGATTAAAGGTCATCATTACATACCGACATAATTAAATAAGATTGTTTACAGAGAAAGGTGGCGATATTGCTGAGTCCTATTTTCTTATCGACCAAGGAAAATTTGAAATGGTGCTTCCTGCGAGCGATGAAGTGTGGGATGATGAACCTATGCCCATCTTGCAACCTGACTTGAACTAGCCAGAGGAAGAGAAAATTGATATTATTTCCCAATTGCGCACACTTTCCTGGAAGGAAAAGACCAGCTATGCGCAATATCACAGTGTAATCACCATCCTAGAAGAAGAAGAGGAACATGCCAAACTACATAACCTTTTTATGGAGATACGACTAACTACGAAGAACGCTCCACCACCTGCGGTGGTTTAATTTTCTTGCTTTGCATGGCATCTTTTTGTAATTAGTGGTGGTAACCCAATTTTGATGTAACATAACTATTTCCGTTTAAAGTCACTTTCTTGAGGACGACTACTTTAAAGACCATTATGAACAATTACGTTTGGATACGTTTTTTGGCTTGGAAAACTCTATAAAAGATAGAACTTTTA
>VDFB02372180.1:0-26516 GCA_007258455.2 Sequoia sempervirens | reverse complement strand
CGAAGATCATTATAGAAAATCATACATGGCAAATGCTTTTGAACAAAAAAATACGTTATAATGTAAAAGCTAAATGGTTGATATATATACTTCCATGTTTGAGGTCTTTAATGGTTCTAGAGATGCTTTTGTAGATGCATCATTGAGTTCATCAATGAAACTGGACTATATTTTTTTCATCAAATTTGTGCCTTTAGGCACAAAATGGACAATATTTTTGAGCAATATGAAAGGAGATTTTGCTAATTCAAAAATCAATCGAAGCCTTACATATAGCTTTGTGTAGCTGATGGGAAATATAAGTTGCAACATAGAGAATTGTCAAAATGCAAGTTTTTTGATAAAATCAGTTTAATAATTGAATAACATTGAAATAGTTTTAACAATAAACTATTCTATTAATTAGCAAGTTTATTGCGTTTAAAACAAGATGGAAAAACTTTTTAATAGATTCGAGAAAGAAAAGTGCTAAATTATATATGCTATTGCCATGATTTGTGCAAAACTTATTACACTCACAAAATCATCTTGGTTCTCCCCATCTTTAACTTGCAACTCATGTACTATGTTAGTGCCTAGAAATGGTTAATAACAACAACACCAATTGATCCAATAGAGAAACTATCATTTGATTGGATGAGTTGTGAAATGGTTGTGTCGGGAATCAATCTACATTCTTGACAGACTTTCTCAATGGGCTCAATAGTGCTCCTAGCACTCAAAACAAGGGTGTAATAAACATCTCCTCTTTCATATTTTGTTTTTTTTCCTAATCACAAAGTTCATGAGGTGGACACTTGTATCAAGTGATAATAATGGAAGAAATGTGTCAATTAATTTGTTGTTGATGTTTGTAGTGATTGTCATTTGACCATGATTGTCAACCAAATCAACATGCATAATTGGTGCTTTTGGTGGTGTTCTAGGAGCTGTGGTAATTGTAGGCCCATAAACAACCAAAACATCGCCCTCAAATTCCAAAGTTGTTTGCTTCATGCATATATCAAAGATGGTTGAGGGCTCTATAGTTGTTATTTGGAATCTGCATGTTGTGATATAAATAATAACTAAAAGTAATTTTTTAATTAAGCATATAAAAATCATAATCAATTGTGAAACAAATAGAATAAGACACTTTAATTTTTTTATCTTGTTTCTCAATTGTCTGAACCATCTTTAGTTTTACAATAGAACTAGATCGTGTTTTCCAAGTGCCTCTACAAATATATGAAATGGGATATTTCTATCAAGCATGTAACAATAGAAACTGAAGGGAAGACATTAATAAGATTGGATATGTTTTTGAAATTTGTTCCTACCAAATGTGTAGTGCTTACCTGTTTCTATATGTTTCAAACGCTGTGTTAGAAGGTGGAAAATTATGAGATCTATGTTCTATGAAATAGCACAATATCTCCAATCTGTAATTTGCAATTTTTAAATTTGATATGTGTAAGAAAACTATTTTCAAGCCTCTAATAAAATGTGGTGTTGTGATGCATATCTTTTTTGGATTTTATAGTATCTCTATAATAAAAATATGTATCATGTGTTGTTTTTTTTCAATATTTTAAATAACACCAAACCTATTTTAAAATAGTTATCCCAAAATTTGCAGTATAACAAGCATGGAAGATAAATGTAGCTATATGATTTATACTACTATTTTTTGAATGGTGGAGAGACCTAAAATTAAAAGAAGTGCAAAACAAAACTGGTTACGTGAGTAGATTTTAGGAACCAAGCTAGATACTATTTATGACAAATTGAATAACAAATAGCTGAAATTTTAACATCAATCTAAAAGGTTCATGTCCATTAAGTAAATACTATGAGCATGTGGTTGATGGTGGTTGTACAATCCGGAAAAGACTTACTCTTGTAATTTTTTCCTAGTAAGGAATCATGTGGTATGGAAAGCCCTAGCAATATTGTGTGTGAGAAAAAATATGTTTTAGAACAAATATATGGTGAGTCACAAATGCATAGCCATATCAATGATTTAGAAGAGCATTACTAATGGTCCTAACCACGGACATTGGAAAACCAAAGATATACATGGGAAGAGGTATGGAAAAGCAATTAACCTGTGTAGAGACATGGAATATATGAAGAAAGACTTATGCAACTATTCTTTTGCACCTACATAAGTCTAATGTTGATTGTGTACAATAGTGTGAGCCACTGGTAATTTGAGACAATTACAGTTGTGAGGTTTTCCTCATCACTAGAATTGAAGGGATATTGCAAAATGGTCTGACTAATATGTATCTAGCACTCTGAATTTGACAATGCAAATTTTGGTAGTTTATATCCAAAAGTGATCCAACAAAGTTCCTAAATGTGTTGCTGGCTTGTTAATGACCAGCGACAATTTGCATTGTTTTATAAATTCAAGCAGAAGCGCTTTTGATCTTGTAGATTGTAACATGTCAATGTTGAATTCTTCGGCAATTACCAATTTCAAATTAGTTGGCAGTGAGGTTATAGTAGCCTATAAAAAATTGAGAAGATAATGAACCGATGTGTTCACTCTTGCATACATATTTATGATGTGCATAGCAATATGCATGTTCAAGAGGCCAATGGTTATTTATTCTAGATATTTTGTTGATTTTTTTTGAAATTCTTGCACCAAAACTATTTTTCTTGAGCATGTTAGTAGCCCATGAATTCCAGTTGCTATATAGCGGTTGTGTGTTTTGTAAAGGAAATCAATATGATCAAGAAAACTATGTTTTGTATCTTGGAAGCAAATGATAGTTGCTTGTAGCAAATCATGGTCGTGTGTTATTTCTCAGGCATGTAGTGCAAATCAATGTGTATTCAAAGAGCATATGATGAAATGGTCTAGAGAGATAGACAAAAGGCTTTGTTGCACTTTCCATTGTGCATATGCCACTAGGCATTGTATTTTGCTATTTACATTTTATGACACTTTGAAGTTTTGTTCTTGCAGTCTATGTGCTAGATGTAGTGATTCAATGTTTCTTACATGCAACAAAGAAGTATATAAAAGGCCATGTTGATAGAATTTACATGGGTCAAAAGAAATTACATCCATTGTCAAACCCTATGCTCTGTGGATAGTTCGTGCATAGGAAAGTTGCAAAGGAAATTGTGCTCTGGTCACTATTTTTGTACCTATTTTGATTTTTCTAATGATTCTCATTATGGGTGTCCAAGAAGGCATAATAGAAATTGTGTATAGATTTTGCATCTTTTTTCGATGCAATTTTCCAACAGTTGAATCATTGAATTGCAGCCAAACAATTTCTTCTTGCTTGGTTGTATACAATTTTAAAATCTCATTTGCACCATTGACTAGCCCATCCTCTGCATTGATGTTGGAAGCAATCAAATCAACCAAAATTTCTTCCTTTAGCAGAATCATATGTAGTAGGAAATGATGATTTTGGAGGTTGATGTTTAGTGATATCGATTACTATGTCTTGTTTATCAAATGCATCTAGAACACAAAGATTTTTCAGTAAACTATCTAGCATTTTTTTGTTGTGCATTTCGATTGTTGTATTTCTATGAAAAAAATATGGAAATTGTGGATCATTCGGAGGTGCTTTATAGCATAGTGTATTCAAAAACCGGATGTCCCTAATTATTTGTTGTCTAGTTCTAGCATGATTAAGAATAGAAATGAAATGTTCATTTTTTTGTCTGATTACACTATGCAGCTCAAAGCAATTGGCATTGTCAGTACAAAATGTGTATGGAATTTTTTTATTTATCTACTATTGGATCTTTAGATATCCAAGTATCACACATAGGTTGTTCCTGGTAAAAATCACCACAGAAAATGATATCTATATTTCTGAAAGGTGTTGTTGGTGTGTGCTTTATTTGGTGAAGTCCTCTGTCAATGTTGAAAATAATTTTTGAACCAATCAACAACACTTCATAAATAAGAAGTATTTGCATTTGCTCCAATTTCTTGTTGAGGGCATTAGTTGTGTTTCAATCTAGGGGTAGCATTTTTGAACAGTTGCATGGAAATTAAAAGATTCAATGTGCAATGATGTCACCTACATTGAAGACAAACTTTCCTTTCGAAGGAATAATGATGCCCTTAGGCTTTAATGGATCACTATCTAGTTGTTTATCATACTATCAAATCATTGCCTCAAAAAGTATTTTTCTTGTATAGGTTTTCCCTATGCCAACCCCTCCTGTTAGGAACAAGTACAATGGTTTTTTTGGAGCAAGCTTTTTTGTCATTAGTACGTCTTTTACTATTGATGTTTTGTCTCTGTTCAAATTCCTTCATAATTTGTAGTATTATTCATTGCTTAAAAGAAGCGGGTCTATGGTTTTTGAAAATGGTTTTTTGCAAATAGAATCTGTGAGCTTTGTATTCCTAATATGCTTCAAGTCATTGAAGATGTCATATTTTTGCATCTCATTTTCCTATGTATTTGCATTCAGCACATTTGCAATGTCAATTGCTGAGAGGTGATCATTTTCAGCCTTTGTGGAAGCTTCATCTATGTCACCCATTTAGGGATGATTTGTGTGGTGAACATCTTTTAGATATTTGCAATTTTCTCCTTGTTTGCATTGAATGTTGCAGTCCATGTTTCATATCCAGCTAGAATTTTTTTTTAGTAAATATGAAGGGCACATATGGCATAATTTTTTCTCTGCAATAGTTTTCAGGATCAATGTGTGGATTGTATCTTACATAGAGTATGATTTGTGGCATTGCTCTTCTTTGCATTTTCCCTGCTTTTCCATAGTAGAAACTGCCATATTTAGCCAAAGACATATTGTCTAGAGCTTTAGGTTGTTGCATGTATTTTTCTACAATAGATTTGCACATGATATTTTTAGAACCATCTTGCTCTTTCGCCAATAGCTTGGGGATTTTTAACATGTAGACTTGGTTTTTCATTGGTGATGTATTGATGAAAACAATATTCCTTGAGCATTCACACAATGGAAATTTGATAGAATAAATTGAACAGCTTGATGGTTAGACATTTACTAATAGTTAAGGAAAGCATTGTCTAGTTTGCATATAAATTGCATTTTTCCATCGTATGCAGCTGTGCATTCACGTCTCAATTTCCAAAATGCAAGAGACAATGTTCTATCTTGTTTTGTCATATATGAGCTACAATAGGATGCAACAACATATGCGTCCAAAATAAATTGTGTATTTGTATTTGCATACCATAGGTTGGGAACTTTCTTTGCAAATGCATTTATCCGAATGTCAGATGGGTCTCTTTTTAGAATGGAAATTTTGTGTGTCAATGTAAATCAAAGCATTGTAATGTAGTCAATTTCATTCATTTCCAATTCATGCAAGAAATTTTCAAATGAAAATTCATTTCTGTAATGTTTATTTGCCAATTTTTTAAAAAACATTTTTTCCTTTTCCTTCATTATCACATCAAGAAATGGGAGTGGTTCCAAAACAATTGTTCTTCTCATTGGAGGAAAAGGGAAGCTAAATCTGTAACTTGAATTTTTGAATCTCTTGCAACTCTTTGTGCGATGGTGCATTTTCATTTTGGCAAGATTTTTATCGAGCAATAGCGAGACATGAAATTTATTTTTCCACAAAGCTTTCTATTTCATAATTTGAGCATTTTTCATATACATGTGCATCTTTTATCCATAGCACTAAATGAACATGTTATTGCCTCAGTTTTGGAATTATATAACAAAAGAATAGTCAATGAATTTTCTGAATAGCTCATGGTTTTTTAGCATTAATTTCTAGAATGCATTGACTCTGTGATTGAAATAGTAGCTGCAAAGCATAGGATTTTTCCTCATTTTCAAATCTAATTTGTTGTCTTCTATGGTTTGATAACATTTAGATTCATGTGAGGCACATATTCCACACAAAGCTTTCCATAGTGGCTCCCAAAAATTCTCAACACATGTTAATGTCACAAAGAAGGTTGGAGGTCCTAATTGTCTTATCATTGCAAATATGTTTTTTTTTGTTTGTTTTTGTTTTCTAAATAATTAGGAGAGGTTCTAATGCTTTTTAATGTTCTATGGCCCAATGGGGATCATAATATTTTTTCAATGTTTTTTGGATCACATACGTCTTTTGTAAGCAATTTCCCACCTTTCAATTTAGTCTTCTCTATGCAAACCCATGCCAGCGAGGACACTTGGCGCATAATAATTTTTATAGACTTGAAAAAATGTTTGTAATGTGTTGTGCAAATCCATTGTCTTTCTGCATGAGTACCCATCTTGCAATTTTTTGGTATGTAAATTTTTTAGTTATGTCAGTTAGGCTCACCAAACTATAGAAAAAAGTCAGGAAATTCATTTCCTCTGCATGAATGTCTTAGAAAATACCAAGATGTTTGAACCCTTTTGATTGTACAATTTCAATTATTGTTGTGTCAAGGTCTTTGAATGATTGTGCTTCACTAAACCAACGTATCATTGATTCAACTATTGGATCCTCATCATCTTTAGTTGTGCCATCTTCCATAGCTTGTATTATTTCTAAACTTGTCTCTATTGATGTTGTCTTTTTTGTCAGCAATTCATGCTATTCTTTATTTATAGAGATGTTATCTTTTTTGTATAGTGGTGTTTTGGATAGAGAAATCAAAGAATTCATAACTATGGTAGGTGTAACATTTCCTTGTGCATATGCATTATCATATTCTAGCTTTCTCTTTATCCTAACCACTACTTTTGTGGCTTCATCTACTTTCCTAGGAAAAGCTTGTTGTACTCTATCAAATTCTATAGGAACATTGATAATTGTCCCGAGCAAGCCATATTGTGCTCGTTTATATCCCAATTTCCTAATTTGTACAAAATCCATGCACAAAGATACAAGTATTTCTTCAAGACTAGTCAAACAATGGACAACATCTATTTGTGCATTCCATCTTATTCTTGAAGGCATATCAAAACATGGAATTTTTTCATCTAGTATGAATTTTTACAAATTGTTTGCAAATGGACTGGCCTATCTCCATCTTCTTTTCATATGTGTGATCAAAATCCAAAGAAAATGTGTCTACAAGTGGATTTTCAATTTTATAGATGTTGTGATGGAAATGCAACATGTCACAAATAGAGCATGGTTGTATGGGAGTGTCATTTATCATTTGCAAGTATGAGCTAATAGTTTTTTGGACTATGTTGTTTTTCTATGAGAATTTTTTCCCTTTTTTCATTGATTACTACCATTTTCCTTTTGTGACATTGAAAATCTATATGGTTTTTGTGTCTTTTTTTGCAAGGGAAAAGAATATTCTTGTTGCCCACTTCGTATTTGCCTCTTCATAGTGCCTACTGATTGTTCTTGTCCTATATTTTTAGTGGGGTCACAGTATTGCATTTTTCTTTTTGCAGTGTTGTACTGTGCAGCCTTTTCAATGGGTGGGTGTGCATTACACATTTGCACTTTCAAGGAGCATAATGTTTGATGCATTCTGAACTTTTTTGTAGCAATTGTGTGTCTTGTTGCAATTGTTTGTTTAAATGACAAGAATTGTTCACATTGTTCATTGTCTTTGATACAAAAAAAGTTGACATATCTTGAACATAATCTGGATTTTTCAAAGGGGTGGTCTATATAGAAACTGGATCGTTCATAGGGATGGTCTATGTGAATTGTTCTTTTTCTTGAAACGGTTCATAGTGACAATGAACTGACCTATTTTAATAACAAATTAAGTTTATATTTCTTTGCGGGGTTATCAAATTAGAGTATGTTTTCTACTCAAGAAATGGAGATAATTTCCAGATGTGTATTTTTACATAAAAAATATGGGTATGTGGAGGATCATCATGGAAAAAATAGGCCCTTAAGTGGCAAAAAATTCAGAAAAATTAGAGTTAGGAAACTTGACATAAAAAATTGAATAAGTTATCTATATTATTTCAAAAATATGTAATAATAGAATCTGTAGCAAATTGAATGTAGTTTCTAAACTACTAGGTTTTAAATCTATTTTGTGTAATTTGAAATTTCAATGCAATAGTACTTAAATTTCGAGGGGAAAGAAGTGGTGTCCGTCTAACCACCCTAACCACAATAAAATGATAATATTTTTATAAGATTTTAGATATAAGTAGAAGACTCATGTCTCGATGTGATGCATATTTTTTGTAATTTTTTTCCAAGTAAATAATTAATTATGATTTTTTTATTATGTTGATACAACTTTAAAAAAATATTAAAACTCGTATGTCTGACCACCTTAACTTGGTCAAAACTTCATGATTTTTTATTTTTTTTAATCCTATAGTATGCAAAGCATAGAATGTGACACATGTTTCAAATTCAAAAAATGTGATACCATTTGAAAGCTATAGATGTTTTTCAATCAACCTATCAATCAGGAGTTTAGTCGTAATTCAAATAGAAAATGAATAATAATTATTTATTAAATTCAAAGTAAAGCACAATTTATATTGGTGGAAAGTTGAGAATCTCCTTTAAAAACACTTTTCATTTCATCAATTTTGGATTAAAAAATGTCATTAGCCACATGGGCCATCATATCATTTACATATCGCCACTTTTTGGCCCATCATGATCCTACACATACCCATATGTGATATCCATAGTAGACAAAATTTAGTTCCTTCAAGCTATATTTTTACATATGGCACACCAATTCTAGAAACCAATGACTATAAATGCAGTAGACGATTATTTTTCTACACTATAGGCACTGAACTGTCAATGCAATGGCGAATGACTATGCCATAAATAATCACAAATTAATTGAATGAAATTGTTCAGGAAGCAAAAAAGTTATGGAAACAAACATGCTTTCTCCACATGCACTATGAAATGTAAGCACCCTTGAAAGCCCAATTGTTTCAAACAGATTTCCTATTGCATGCCAAATATTCTCGATATTATAGTTTGGAATTTGCAAATGTAGCTAGAAATTTTCAATGCAAAAGTATGTGTTTATTCATGAGAAGATAGGCTCATAGTGGCCAACAATAGGAGTTATGTCATGGAAAAGAATCGATATCGCACGACTAGCTCTATACTCATTGAAATGCAAATACATTGTTTTGTGCATGAAAGACCAAATTTGTAATGGAATGTCTAGCCAATATGCCAACCATTTTAGAGAAAATATGTCACCCCATAGCCCAGTCTCACCATTTTTATTGATTTTTGTTGCTGACAACCTCATTCTTCAAAGGTAGATTTTTTTGTCATGTATGTTATGCAAACTAATTAGCATTGTTGGGTGCAAATCAAGCTCATTAGAATTTAAAGCTATAGGACAATGGTTATGAAAATAGTTTAAAAAATTATCAACCAAACCATTGTGTAGCTATTTTGATGTATATCGACAATGCATTAGGATATGTACTATGTCAAATAAGCAATCACGAACTTTTTAATTGAAGAATTCTATTAAAAAACAATGCACTTGGAGCAAAGCCTCATCAATATATTTATAAAATGTATTTTTAGTTGGCTAATAGGTTTCTACTATGATTGGCTCATGGGATAGTTTTCTTCTCTTCATACAATGGTTTCAAACCATATGTGCAAATTCCATGTCGAATATTTAAAAAAAACTAATTGTATTGACAATTTTATCGAAGTAATCATTTGAATGTAATGTCTAATGTTTGAAACATTGAATATATATAATGAGAAAAAAAGCAAGCATATACTTGTTGCAAGTAGGTGCAATACAAAGCTCCCACCTATAGACCTACGATGGCAGCTACATAGCTAGGAAGGAAAAATGCAAATAACAAATTTAAAGATCAGGTTGTGTAGCTGAAATATAATTTGTTTTAGAACTAGTAAGAAACACAACAAACCTTTGAGAACTACAACAAAAAGAAATAAAAATGGATATGTATTACTTGAACATAAATCAACAAAAAATTCAAATTGTGATGATATATGGCAATAGCAAAGAGCATATATAGTGCACAATCCACGAAAAGGGAACAAAATATATTTAGCAACAATAATTTTGTTCCAAAAAAAGCAAATGGACCAAGCAAAACCAGAAAGGAAACAACATGAAGTCTTCTACCAATGTTGTCAAGTTTTGCAACTCCATGCATCGTTATAGCATTCATACATATATGTGTACCCATAGGCATATGCATATATATATATATATATATACAATAATACATATATATATAGACATATATGCATAAGTGCAAATGAAATCTTGTGGCTTGAAAGAAAGCTCTAAACTATGAATCTGTAAACAACCAAAGCTTTTCCATGCAAGAGAATCTCTATGCTCTTTTTCTTAGGTCGAAAAGGAAAATGTAGAATGCAAAACAAAGAAGGAAAAATTAATACTATGTCGTGTGTGTCTGCTATGAGAAAGGACATTGCAAAATGTAGTATGGAAAAAAACTCTATGATCTCAAGTCCTAGGGAATGCCAGTCTTGGACTGCTTGCAACTATGCTTTATCATTTTTTGCATTCTGATTTTTTTTTTAAAGAATACAACTTTTCCTTTGCATCGCTTAAAATGTAGACTAGTTTTCCAACACAACTTTATTGATGGTTGTTCACTACTAATTGGAACATAACAACAATGGCCAAAATCTATACATGGATAGCTAGGGAGTTTTACAATTCTATGAAGCTAGCTAGTTTGTATACTATCTTCTTCCTGATCATTAACATGATCTTCACAAGTGTTTCTTCTTTTTCACATTTGATTCCTATAACGGAACAAATCCTATTACAAAAACTTGCACATAGATAATCTAGTACTAATATGTATAACTACAAATATAAATAAAATTTTCATTTCAATACCTATTCATCAATATGGAGGAATATCATTGTTCAAGAGCATAATAACAATATAAAGGTAGAACATAACAATAATTCAAAAATTGCAAAGAAGAGCACAAGGAAAACATACTTCATACATGAATATAATTGCAATTTAGTAGATGTCCCAAATTTAAATAAAATATTTTTCTTGCAAATGGAATAGGAAAAAAATATATAAACTAGGCATAAAAAAGAAACTAAACTTACAAATTTACAACATATCATATTAGGCACTTGATCTCTTATTCTCTTACATATGCAACCAATGGTCTTAGTCATAGTTTCCACCTAAAAAAACACAAAGGACCTATCAACCTTAATAATAAATAGGAAATATGTATAACTATGTATTCCAATTTCCAATACTCAATAGCAGCAATAGTTGTAGAGCAAGTTCAACATGAAATGGCTATGGGAGCGAACTAGTGTGAGCCGGAGGAAAAAGCAGGTTTTGAATCTTTGAACAGTGTAGAGGGTGGGGTTTTGAGGGAATCTTAGGCGAATGTGGAGACTTCTTCAGGTTCAGATAAAGGTAAGTCGGGTTCTAATGAAAAGGACATCCACGAAAAAGTCCAGGTGGATCCAGATGGAAAGGATGGGTCTTCAGTTCCCAAAGCTGTCATGGATATGTCGATCAAGGGGGTTGAAAAAGGTAAGTCGTGGACTTCGTTGTTTGGCTTTAAGCCAAATGAAAAATCTTCTTTTCCTCCCGTGCGTATCCTTTCTGATCCGGGGTCTGGAAAGTTTTCTATCTCTGTGCCGGATGAAATCATAGACCATAATATTGCTAGGATGGAGAATGTTTTGGTTGGAAAATTTTTGGGTCCTAGGCCTAATATTGAAGTTGTAAGGGAGTTTGTTAAAAATAAATGGAAAACCAGTGGTCTGGTTTGGGTAGTGGCGCTCCCTAGAGGTTTCTTTGCTTTTCAGTTCACTTGTAAAGAGGATTCTAGGGCTATTTGTAGTGGTGGTCCTTGGATTATCGAAAAGTCTTCCTTGGCCCTGAAGAAATGGTCTTCCAAGGTAGATCTATCTGATTCAATCTTTGAAATGGTGCCAGTTTGGGCTAGATTGCCTGGTCTTCCCTTGGAGTATTGGAACACCGATATTTTCAATGGGATTGCTAGCTCTTTTGGAGAACTTTTGTCCATTGACTCACTGACTATGGCAAGAAAGCATTTGGTCTTTGCCAGAATCTATGTTGGGGTTTCTCAAAATGTTGATCTTCCTTCTTCGATTGACATCCAATCTAAGTTAGGAGTGTGGAAGCAAGCTATTGAATTTGAAACAACACCCTTTGTTTGTTTCAAATGTCAAAAATCTAGGAATTGGGTAAAGAAATGCCCGCTAAATAATAAAAGTGAAAGGGAGAAAGCGGCCAACACTAAGAATGTATGGAAAAAAAATTAGAGGAGGTGAAACATGTGCCTATTCCAAATGCGAAGGAGAATTCTGAAGGATACACCTTTCCACAAGATTTGAAGGAGACCCATAAATGCTTGAACAAGGATGCTTACCCTGAGTCAGAAGGTACATGTTCTTAGGTTCCTAAGGATCCTAAATATTTGTTCTCACCTTCTGAGGAAAGAAAGGAAGGCAACCCTTCTAAGGAGGGAGCCCGGGAAACTCTGAAGAATGCTGTAACTAGAAATGAAGAAATGGGTTTTGTCCTGTCATCACCTTTGTTGTCGACCAGATGTATGAATGTTCCTGGGCTAGAGGAAATACCCATTATGGGTTTGTCCTTGGAGATAGGAATTCCTGCCCCTTTTCTTTCTCCTTATAATAACCCTTGCTCTAATGGGGTTCAGGTTCAGGAGATAGCCAATTTGGAAGTCATGAAGGATACTTTTGAGATCCAAAGTATGAATTTGAAAACACCAAATCTCAATACTTCAGAAACCAAGAATGGTTTAATGGATACCCTCCCTTGGGACCAGAGGTTGTTATCTGAGAAGGATGGGGAATTAGGCAAAGATTTGGAAAGCCAAGATGAAACCGAGTGGAAGGAGGTTATTTCACACTCAAGGTCCAAAAAGGAAAAAAAGAAGGTGAAGGAAACTTCAAGTGGTATGGTCACTAGAACTAAAGCCAAGGCCGATTGTGGGATGTCCAAACCTTGCCTAGGAAGAAAATCTAAAAAATGGCAAAGGGAGCAAGGTAGCCTTCAGGATATTGCGGATGGTATCCAAATGACCATCCTGGAGATACTTCAATCCCCAGGTAAGAAATGAAAATTATGTCTTGGAATATAAGAGGGTTGAATAGCCGTCATAAAAAGGATGTTTTACAAAATTTTGTTAGGGACCACAAACCCGATATTCTTCTTATTCAAGAAACTAAAATGCCTAAAGATAAAGTAGAAAATCTTAAAAAATTTCTGAACTATGGGGCTCATGGTAATAGTTCAGCAGGAGCTTCGGGGGGTATAGTCACTTTTTGGAACAAGTTGTTTATTAAAGGTGAGCCCTTAATGGAGAATGGTAATGTGGTAGCCACTAGATTCACCCACATAAGAGACAAATTTTGCTAGATCCAATCCAATATATATGCCCAGAACTGTAAGAATGCTAGAAACTCTTTTTGGCTAGAATTATCTGGTTTTCGAAGATGTTTTGTCAATGAACACTGGCTGGTCATGGGTGATTTCAACACTCCCCTCCTGAATGATGAGAAATTTGGGGGTTCTCAAATCAACTGGGAAAGTAAATCTGGCCTCTCTGACTTCATAAACAATAATGCCTTGATTGACTTAGACCTACAAGGAGCTTCTTAGAGCTTCTTATACCTAGACTAATAGGAGATTAGGGCCTGATTTGATCCAAGTGAGGCTTGATAGGGCCCTTGTTTCTGGTCAATGGTTTATAGACTATTTTTGTGCTTTGAGAGCTTTGTCAAGGGTTGGATCTTATCATTTTCCTATTTGTCTTTTAACGGATCCTACTAAGGTGAAAAAGAACTTCCCTTTCAGATTTGAAAAATTATGGCTTTCTCATCCTCAAATTTTTGAGGAAATCCACAGATGGTGGAATATAGATATTTCTGGCACAGCTATGTTTAGGATTGCTAAAAAATTAAAGGAAGTGAAAACTAATGTGCGAAGGTGGAAAAAGGATTCCTTTGGGAATTTTTTTGGCTCTAAAACAGAAATTCATGGTAAAATTCAGGAGATTCAAGTTAAAATCCAGAAATGGGGATACATTGACAATTATAGAGAAAAGGAAAATGAACTCCTTATTCAATTGCATGACATCATTGCCAAAGAGGAAGTGTTTTTGCGTCAAAGATCTAGGGTGTCTTGGCTGACTGAGGGAGATAGGAATTCTAGATTTTTTCATTTGACTACTTCGAAACATAGAGCTGCTAATAGAATCACTCATATTGTCTCTAATGGGACTAGATTTGAGGAGGAAGATGATATTAGGGAACAAGTTGTCCTTTTCTTTAGGAACCTTCTTTCCTGTAATGGAGAGATTGTTACTGAAGCTCAAGATTCTATGATTGAAGCTATACCTCAAGTGATTGGTCATAATAAAAATTCCTTAATCACTGCTATTCCTTCCAAAGCTGAAATAAGGAAAGCTGTCTTTTCTTTTGATGGCAACAAAGCTCCTGGACCTAATTGCTTTCCTTTATTCTTCTTCCAAGTGTTTTGGGAAATTGTTGAGCTGGATGTGGTGAACGCGGTCAAGGAAATATTTGGATCAAGACGTCTATTGAAATAATTGAATGCTACTTTTGTGGTCCTTATTCCTAAAAAACCTGGGGCTTCAGAGTTTCAAGCTTTTCAGCCAATCAGCCAGTGTAATTCTATATTTACAAAATTATTTCAAAGGTGTTGGCTTCAAGAATTCTTTCTATGCTTCCCCAAATTATTGCTCCGCAGCAAAATGGTTTTGTGCTAGGTAGGTACATTATGGACTATGTTGTTACTGTTCATGAGAACTTACATTCATTAATGGTTTCAAAAACTGAAGGGTTTATTCTTAAACTAGACATATCCAAAGCCTATGATCGGGTTGATTGGGATTTCTTGTTTAAAATTATGGATAAGTTTGGTTTTAATAATAGAGTCATTCAATTGGTGAACCAGCTTGTGTTGACAGTTACTTCTGCTGTCATTGTGAATGGGTCACCATCAAGGTTTTTTCAGACCTCCAGAGGCCTTAGACAGGGAGACCCTATTTCTCCTATTCTGTTTACCATCTTGGATGAGAGTTTAGGTAGAAATATTAAAAAATCTTATTGATCAAAGATCTCATGTTGGCTTAAGACCTTCTTCTTCTCCTCTTGCATGTTCTCACCAGCAATTTTTTGATGACACCATTCTTAAGGGAAGATCTACTGTGATTGAAGCTAAGACTTTTAAAAAAAATTTGAATCTTTATGAATCTGCTTCTGGGCAAGTTGTCAATAGGGCTAAGAGTTCAATTTTTTTCATCAATACTCCAGAGTATAGACAAGTCAAACTTGCCCAAATTCTTGGATGTCGTGTTGAGTCTCTCCCATCAACCTATCTTGGCTTACCTCTTTGTTCTAAACCTTCAGACTCGTTCTGGATTTCTTTGGTTGAAAAATTCAATAAGAAGCTATCGGGGTGGAAAGGAGCTCTTCTTAGTCAAGCTAGAAAAATCCAACTCCTTAAGGCTTCTCTGCAAAATATTCCTACTTATGCTCTTAGTATATTTAAAATTCCTGCTAAATATGCTGAGGCCATTGAAAAAATTCAGAAAAGGTTTCTATGGTCCGGAGTGGAGGAAAAGAAGAGAATGCCACTTGTTGGATGGGATCTGGTCTGTACACCCAAATCTAGGGGAGGCCTGGGTTTAAGGAAAATTAAAGTTTTGAATATGTCCCTTCTTGCTAAACAGCTTTGGAGAACTCTTACTTTAAATGGAGAATGGCGTGATACCTTAAAAGCTAAATATTTTAATAACTATGAGTCTTTAAATGAAATTATAAACTCTTCTTCTTTACCTTGTGGGTCTGTCTGTTGGAATGATATGGGTAGAGGAAGAAAGCTTTTGGAAATGGGAATTGGATGGCTGATTGGAAATGGAAATTTTGTCAGATTTTGGGAAGACAGATGGCTTTTTAAAGATCCTTTAATTAGAATAGAGAAATTTAGTAAATGGATGAATGATTGTAAAAAGGAATTTGGAGTCTTGGTTAAAGATTATTGGAGGAATGGAGATTGGGTTGATTTGAAGACCATCAGTCAGGATCTTGGCCCTGTTCAGTCGGCTTTCAGAGCCCTTAGACCAGTTCAACACCAAGTGGAGGATCTTGCTATCTGGTTAGACAACCCGTCTGGTATTTTTTCAGTTGCCTCTGCCACTTCTATGTTGGATAGTCCGATGGGGCATCCTCCCTTCTGGGCTAAGGCGTGGATTAATCACCTGACTCCAAAAATCAATATTTTCTACTGGATAATGCTACAGAATAAGATCCTCACTTTGGACAATCTTGGAAAAAGAGGAATTCAATTACCAAACAGATGTTATATGTGCAGGAATGAAGTCGAGACTGTTAATCATCTTTTTCTTCATTGCCCTTTTGTGTCGAATATTTGGGATAAATTACTGGGGCTTCTTGAGTTTGTGTGGGTTTTCCCTGCTTCTGTCAAAGATTTCTTCATTCAATGGAAAGCTCCTTCAAAAAATCCTTTTGTGAGAAAGCTATGGTCTTTTATTCTTCCTTTTGTGTCTTGGAATATCTGGAAGGAAAGGAACAATAGAGTGTTTAGGGATAAAGAGATGTCGGAAGGGGATTTGTATGCTAAAATTGTAAGGGCTATAAAGGAAATTTTATCTTTAATTCCTGGAAAAATGTTTGAGAAAGCTTTCTGGTCTCCCTTTGATTTTGCTATGGCCGAAAAATGGAATTCAAAATTAGTTGGGTCAAAAATCCTTAAACCTGGAGTGTGTGGGAGAGATAATGCTAATTGGTCTATGCCGCCTTTGGGTTGGATGAAAGCCAACTTTGATGGTGCGGCTAAAAGTAACCCTGGGAAAGCTGGCAGTGGGTGTGTTTTAAGGGACAACACCGAGGCTTTTATTGCGACTTTTGCTGTGGACATCGGAATTCAAACTAATCATGTTGCGGAAGCTGTTGGGGCTTTTCATGCGGTCAGCCTAGCCCTCAAGATCAACATGAAATATCTTTGGTTGGAGGGCGATTCATTGAATATAATAAATTGTATTCTTGGGATCACCCCCCCTCGTGGACCATCAAAAAATGGATCGAAGACACGAAAACTTTATTAAGTAAATTTGATAAAGTGAAAGTGTCCCACGCCTATAGAGAAGCCAATAAGGTGGCAGATTTCTTCGCCAATGAAGGGGTTAAGAAGGGTGGGGAAAACATGTGGAGGAAGAATGACATCCTCCATCCTGAAGTGAAAGCACTAATTTATTATGATTCAGTGCATGGGAGAGAAGGCAATCTTAGTCATGATGAAACGGATAAAGATCAGGTACATCGATTTCATTAGATTTGATGGGACCGACGTCACTTTCTTTTTTAAGAAGAGTCTGCGGCACGCTTTCCGGGTGTTCGACAAAAATTACCTAAACGGGACCCAGAGCAACTGTTCCGTGTTGTTTTACAGTGAGCTGAATATGGGTGGAGAAAGAAAACGTGTGGAGCCGAGCAATTTCCAGGAGCACAGAAAGAATGCTAAAGCGTGGGAAATAATCGAAAAGGGTGGTTTATTCCCATATCTGGAAAAGCTCCATGGTATGGATGAGGGGATGCTGGACTATTTTGTTAAAAACTGGAAAAATGGAGAGATCATGTTGTTTGGCAGGAATGTTAAGCTGAGTGAGGACTTAATTGGTGAAATAACAAGTCTTTCGACTGAGGGTGTTAAATTTTACCGAGACCGACGATTCTCTGATGAAGCAGTCATTAAATTTCCCAAAAAAGATAAGGAGAAAGCGAAGATGGTTAAGGTTGCTAATAGCTACTTTGATGTGGAGTCCATCAAATCCATTTGGAGGAAAGTTTTAAGAGTTATTATGGAATATATTACGGTTGACGGGCGCTTTACCAGAGTCTATGGTTACCACTTTGCCATTCTGAATCATTTCCGTCATAAGGTTCGTATATCTCTGCCTTTTTACTTATTTTCTTCTTTGAAGAATTGCCTCGATGATGTGGAAAGAAACCCTAGGAGGAATGCTATTATTCACCCTGGTCTTGTTAGGCTCATTTTTGAGTATTTTCAAAATTTACCTGCTTTGCCTAAAACTGTTGAAATTGAAGAGTTGGATGATGAGGAGACAGAAAGTAGTAGGGAAATCGAACCCCGGGCCCCCCCTGCTTGTGTTCTTGTTGGTCCTGATACCATTGCTCCCCAGTCCTTGTCTTGTCAGAAAACTCTTAAGGATTCTACCCCGCTGTCTTGTCCTAAACGACAACTGCTGCATGAGTGCCCTAGTTCGGGTTTTGCCTCACTGCCCTGTCTTAACCCCCAAGCCGTCTCCTGGTTGCCCTACTCTGGGTTTGTCCCCTGGTTTTAAAGGTAACCCTGTTATGAAACTTGTTTCGTACTCTGGAAATTCTATGGAAATCCTCTCTGAGAAGCCCATGGTCAGTAAGGAATTGGCCCCTAGTGCCCCTGCTTCTGGAAAATTTGGGAATGATCATTTTGAGTCCCCTATTCAGGATGAAATTAATTCTGCTCTGAATAAGCGTAAGCCTGAGGATTTGGTTAGTATAGCGGAAAAAAGTACGGATGGCCTTTTTACCATTCTCAAATGGACCCAGAAAGAAGTCTGTGACTTGAAAGGCCGTGTTACTGATCTCAGCAACAAGGTTATGGATTTGGAGCAGAAGATCAGTTGGAATAGTAGAGATAATGATGAACAAGAAACTCCATTACCGAGAAAAAGACAACAATTACAGGAGGATAGATTGGCTAGTATCGAGTGTAACATGTCCAAGATTGAACAAAACATTAGGGCCACTGTTGCAAACAATCACAAAATTGCTAGGCATAACACCATCATCATAAATGCAATGGTGGAAAAGCTTGAAAAAAACCAAAAGGGTTCGCTGGTTGTGGATTTGGATGCGGACAGGGGAGGCAGCAGATCGGCTGGTGAAGGGATTTCGACTCGTACCAGGGCAAACATTAAGAGGAAGACCCCGACTTCATCACATACGGTTCAAATTCTTAAACAGGGGTTACAGGACATGCAGAATGTTGAAAAGGAAGCTGAGGAATTACTGAACACCTTGGAGTAACGTGGTGTTTTTTTTGGTTTTTTTGGGGCGGTCCTTTTTTGGGCCCTGTTGTCTTTTGGTGTTGTCGTTTCCTTTTGGGACAGCTGTCTGGTTGTTTGTACTTTTTCTATTTATCTCTTGTTGTTTAAACTTCGTGGTTTCAGGTCCCTGTAAAACCTATTTTTCCTTTTCAAAAATAGTTGTAGAGCAAGCAAGTCAAATACTATAAATAATGCCACTTATGTACAAAGACATATGTAGTGAAAACATATATATAGTAAAAAACATTAGAAGGGTATAAGCCTATCACAATTACTCACATGAAACTAATAATAATAATAATAATTGTAGGAAGCTTTGCTGTTGGAAATATTTCATGAGTTTGTTGGTATAGTTGTGTCTTGCCATGGACTCATTGTGGGGACGTGTGACATCTTCAACACTACATAAAATTTGCATTTACTATTTGCTAGCTCTCATTTATTGTGAGTAGACTGAAATGCACCCATTATTAATGACTTATGGTCTAAATTTTTAAATTTGTCAAACAAACTATTATTTGTGTTTTTTTTCATTTGCTCAGATCCATGCCAAATCAGATATATCTTGAATAGGTAGACATCCTTCAATGTCTATCACTTTTTTCATGAACACACAATAGATTTGAATTACAAAAACATGAAAGAAAGGTCAAAAATATCATAAAAAATTGTAATTTTTCTAAAATAGAGATTCATCCGTAGGAACACTAATTGGTAGGGAGCAATAGAGATTAAACAATTGCCAAATTATACATAACAATTCTGACAATGAAATCTGTGCATATTGAAAGGGTTTAAATCTATTGTATTGGAACCAAAAAAACAAGCCACTTGTAAGTTCCTATATCTTTTACAATGTCCTATAGATTTTTACATCTTTGTGTTTTATACGTTAATACAAAATGGATAGGAAAATAAAAAGCATTTGTAGCTCTATATGTCTTTTACAATGTTGGTCTATAGATTTTTCACATCCTTCCATTTTATGAATTTATATGTATTGTTTATTGCTGGCTATATTTTGTCTATTGATGTCTATTCTTCATCATTCTCGACTATTTTTCATCACCTAGTTTTTGTTCTTGACTTAAACATGTAACTTTATAACTCATGAATGTCTTATTTTTTCTAACTTTAGTTAAGTATAAAGCCTACATAGGTACAATAATTCAAAGCGTGTTGTTTTGTCATGGAATTTTACCACTTCCTAGTCACTAATTCTCATGCATTACAATTGGATTGAAATGCAGCTGGGATTAATTGATCTCTTCAACAGATTTAAATACTATTGAGAAAAGCATTACTTGCATTGTGTAATCATCTTGACAAAGTATTCCTTGACAAAAAAACCTATTAAAAAAGTAGAGATTTGTAACCTCACATATCCTTTACATTGTATTTTCTACATTATTTAATCAATTGCTCAGATTGTTTGATGAGACTGAAATCTGCTTCTCCTAAGTTTGAAAGTTGTTATATCTTTTACATCGCTATTGTATTTTTTCTTCTATATACTCATTAAATGTTGAGTTCTCTGTTTTCCATCATCCATGAAGCACATAGTCTATTGTCTACTATAGTAGCATGCCAACTGCAGCTCAGTCTCATAAAAAAGCATTAGATCTAGGCAAATGTAAAATCTCCTAGCATAAATTTTGTAATATTCCACAAACATGCAATACCGTGCATGCCAGCTGCATTTCAATCAAATATATGAGGATGAGAATTTTCCCTATTGGAAATATAGTAATGTGTTTGTATGAACTAGGATATTTTGTTAGAAACCCTAGTCGACATAAACAACGAATAGTAACAAATGACAAGAATATGGGAAAAACAAAAATGACACTTAAAATTATTCTGCGTGCCATGGAACTATGCTACCAAAACATAGTCCCACTTGGTTATTTTTAAAGTCTCCATCCAATCCAAGTTAATTGTATATCCATGAAACAAAAATAGTTATCCAAACATTTCCAACTATTCAAGATATTTGCATTGACTTTTCTATGCCTTTATCCATAAGCATTATGCACATGTTCAAGAAATCACTATCAATATGTCTGGAGGATAAATTGCATTGTTACTAGTAGTTGTGTTGCCTAATATGAAATTTTCATGCATGATTGCATATGTTTTGTTTACTATTAAGGTTGATAGGTGCCTTGATAGTAGAAGCAACATCTTACTATTTCAAGACAGTGAAGAGATGTAGCTAGAAAGATCAAAAATCACTTCAAACAAATAACATTTTGATTTTGTGATTCTAGCTACCTTTGTTGAAAGAACGTTACTACAATTTGAAGAAGCAATAGCAGCAACATTGCCACAAATATGACCACCAAAATAGTAGTGGCTAGTAGAAAATTGTTGGAAGCCAAAAAAAGATTGAAGTATAATTTTGAAGAGTGACTTCTGCAATTGGCACAAAGGATATCAACTGCACGAGAGAAGATCTAAAAAGGAAACATGCATAACATATAATAAATAAGAATCTTATTCAGTCTCTAAAATGTAAACTAAAAATAAAGATGGAGTATGCTCTAATACCATATTGGTGCATTCGAGCAAACTACAAAGTCTTGTGAGACTGACTAGGGCTCTATAAGACCATATCCACAATCCTATAAACAACACAATAAAATTGTATGAGTGAAAATAGAAAAAGACACTGCATTGTCTATTGTGGATTTAATCTTAATATCTATACGTCACATAATGCAACAAACAGTCCAAAATGAATATATAACACAGACTATTTGAAATCTAACTCACATCCTACTTCACTTTTCAAATGTCTCTCTACATTGTGAATAGTAGAGGTTGTCATAGTTCCACATTCGAGTGCATTCTCATTATGTTTAGCTATGTTTAGCTTTAAAAAAGGTCACAAACATATACTACACTACATTAATCACAACTATTTATCGTCTCTAAAACGAATGACATTGCAATTCGTCTAACAAACAATGTATGATTTTATCAGTCACAATATGAAAATAATACCTAAATATTTGATGAATGCATTTGGTTGTCCATCCATACTGTTTCTCATTATTTTGTATCCATGGTTTTTTTGTGGAAGCATAAACTAGTTCAGACCATACCTTGTCACATTCTTGCAACAATATGTCAAGTTGTATAGCAGAGAAACAATTACAAACAATAAATAGTTGGCATAGAACCTTGTAAAATCAACAAGCACTGGAAAAGACACTGTGCAATGCATTTTGAAAGAACAACAACCTTTTTGTTTCAAAAACCACATATATATAGATACATATAGAGATATACATACATATACATATATATGTACACACATACACAGACACAGACACACACACACACACACACACACACACACACACACATATATATATATATGTCTACACATATATCAAGACATACATATATGTAAGAACATATGCATTGCCACATACATATATACATGCATACATTTAAATGCGTACATATATGTATATACACACCCGAATATATGCAGACATAGGTGTACATACATATACATATACATATACATATGTGTATATATATATATATATACATGTTTATATATATATGTACACTTGTGTCTACATATAATCGAGTGAGTATATACATATATATATACACACACACACACACATATACATATATATATATACATACATACATACACACACACACACACACACACACACATGAGATATGTATATATATATATATACATGTTTATATATATATGTACACTTGTGTCTACATATAATCGAGTGAGTATATACATATATATGTCTATGAATATATATATGTATGTGTATCTATATATATGTAGTTTTTGAAAGAAAAAAGGTTGCTCTTCATTTTAGATGCATTGCACAGTGTCTCTTCTAATGGTTACTGGTTTTGCAAGGATCTATGCCAAGTGTTTATTGTTTGTCATCAATTCTCTACTATATATATATATATGCTCATATATCAAGACATACATACATGTAAGAACATATGCATTGACACATACATATACATGCATACATTTAAGTATGTACATATATGTATGCATACATACATACATATACTATGGACACAGAAAAAGTATCCCCTTTTGCTTGCTTAGTATGGGAACAATTGATGATAAATTGGACTTAATGAGGCCTTAATTTGGTGTTGTGAGGTATTTTTTGTAACATCCCACTATGCAACCCTGAAGGGTAAGAGCCAAAAGAGGACAAGATTTTTTTTTTTCAAAACATACATAATAACTTACAGATAAAGCAGTTGCCAATACGATATAATGACCACAAACATGGCCAATAATGGCTGAACATAGCCCAAAGGAGAGGACTAATCAACCCTCCATAGATAATCCAAATAGGAGCAAACATAGTGGCTCCAAAAACTTGCTCTTGAACTTCCTGCTCCAAAACATCTAGCTACAAAAGTTCCAACTACGGAACTTCTAGCTACGGAAGTTCCAGCTATGAAACTTCTAGCTATGAAAGTTCCAGCTACAGAAGTTCCTACTGGAGAACCTCTTCTCTGAAACTTCCTGCTCTGGAACCTCTACTCTGGAACTTCCTACTACTCCAGAACTTCTGCTCTGGAACCTCTGCTCCAGAACTTCCTGCTACTCTGGAACCTATTGCTCTGGAACTTTGGAAGCAACAACATATAGCAACAAGCAGAAAGTGATGATGCTCTGGAACTTTTGCAGCAACAACACAAAACGCTAACAAAAGGCGACGTTGCTCTAGAACTTTTGCAGCCGCAACACAAGACATAAATGAAAGGTGACATTGCTCCAGAACTTGAGAAGACTAATGCATGAAGGAAATATACAACCAAGATCTATTTTTTTTGCAAATTTTTTTTGAAGGAAAAGCTATAAAAGAATTATCATAGCACACGTGAGTCTGATACGAACACCAGAACCCGTAAACCAAACATAATCATCAGATATTTTCTCATTAAATTCATGATTACTTTCTCTCTCTCATGAGAGTACAATGAGAATAAAATAATAAGTATGAATACAATAGCATTGATTTGAATAAAATACATCATCAGATAAAGCACGTACAAGGGAGAACACCCCCAACTAACGCTCCAAAACCTGTACACCGGTCCCTAATGGTAGTGGCAACGCCTCCCTACCATGTGGACTCAAAAGAGGCCACCCCACCATTCTCAAAGGTAGTCACAAGGCCCAAGTAGAAACACAAGGCAAGGGTAACATATAGCCAAGTACAATCACATCTGACATGGAGCAAACACAGAATACAATGCATTAAAGCTGAAATCACATCATGAAGACATTCATACAATAGCATGTTGGGTACTACTCATGACTATTGAGGTATATGGTACTAGAGTATGAACTAGAAAAAATGTCATCATGTGTACTTGAAGGGATGGCACCACACAAAAATAAGTACACCTCTCCTATAGATGAGGAGACTCAATCATGCCCACATCAACGCCCTGCAGACGAATAACTCAACGCCCTACAGATGGATATACCTTCTCGTTTAAAAAAATGAGGAATCCATAAAAAAATTGAAACAGAAGAAAAGACACAAAATCCATCACAAAATCTTTTTAAAACAGTCAAACAAACATTGCTGCTAATCATTCAAATAACTGATTTCAATCATGAAGTAGAGGCATAAAAATTCAAAGTGTCCAGATTAAAATTATAAACCTGACCCAGTTCATATTTTGGTGTTTCAAGTTGGAATCGACCTTCATTTTTTTATTTTAAGACCCATAATGAGGTGTTGTACTGAAAAACGTCATCTAAAGCAAGGCTAGGCAAAAACATGAAAAATGAAAGTGTCCGGATTAAAAATTGGACAAAGACCTAGTTCATATTTCGACATTTCTACATGGAATCGAATTTTAATTTACATTTTTGACATGAGGTAAAAGAGCAGCAATGAAAAATGTTATTTTAACAATAGACACAAATTTGGGCAAAAATGAAAGTGCCCAGAACCAAAATCTACCAAAGACCCAGTTAAGATCTTGGAATTTCTATGAGCAATCCACATTTAGTTTTCATTTTAAATAGGTGATTAAGGAGCAGCAATAAACAACGTGATTTTACAAGTTCAAATTTTTGGCCAAAACAAAAAATGTTCTGAATTCATTTTGCACTCCAACCTAGTTGAGATTTAGGCATTTTCAAGTGAATCCCAAAGCTGGATTTGAGTTTAAACTAAGGGATTTGTACAGATTTAAAGAAAAACTTAGACTTTCCCAAAATAAATTCCATAACCAGGCTGAAAAGAAAACTCCACAACCAAATGCCATAACAACACCTAGCAGCCAAGATTCCCAAAACATTTAATCATGCACTCATGCATACATTTATAACTCAAAAAATTCAAGGAAGAAACAAAAGAATACCTCAATGCTTCCCAAAAATTGAAATGACAAAATACTCTGCAAAGAAGGCACAAATGGGTTCCATAACAGGACAACAGGGAGGGTATGGCAACTTGAAACCAACGATCAGATGCCCACAAATTTCTTCTCCCCATTTCTTCCAAACTCTACTACCCCATTCATGGGGGTTTTTCCTTCTCCTTCCCAAGACAGAAAAATTTCTTCTCTTTCCAAGAATAATGAATCCCCCAAAATAAAATGAATAAAAGTATATATACCAAAGGCAAGGCTGCCTCTTTATATATTTTCTCCCCAAACCAATAAAATAAAATAAGGAATTTAAATAAACAAGCTATTAAAGCTCCTCAATGCAATTAATTAAAATCAAGTATCCAACATTCCCTCTTTCATATACAAATAATAATTTAAATCCAATCTTCCAAATACACAAAGCTCCCTAAAAGGGGTTAGTAAAATCATTTAAAATTTCCATATGAAATATATCATTCTCTTGAATGATCAATAAAAATCATTTAAAATGTCATATATGAAATCACATAAAGATGCCAATGAAAATGCATGATAACACCGACAACCAAAATAAATAGCCATATAAAAGATTCATGAAAACCATAACAAAATACCTCAACAAGACATACTGGTAAAGCACATACAATTGAAGGGTGCATCGGAACATATGGTAGAAAGGTGCTCTAGACATTACCATTAGGTAACCAGATGGTAAAATATCAAGAAGGAGAACACTACCCTAACAGGGTACAATGGGCTAGGGTAGGGGAAATTTGGCCTGTGACTACCTCCAGTAACCACCATTAAGGAATAGTAGTATGCCCAGGCTTGTGGATCCAGGCGGAGCCGATACTCGGTACCTGTATCACTCCAATTACACACCAAAGTACATGTGCATATAACATATAGTCCAAAGCAACATCAGGGTGAAGCCACAATAGTGATTTACAATTTGATGGAGGAAGGAAAACTAAGAAAAAATGACCCCATGGCAAAAAAAATTATTTGGGGGTTCATACGAACCTAGAAGTTT
>VDFB02372178.1:0-10925 GCA_007258455.2 Sequoia sempervirens | reverse complement strand
TTACCAATGACGAGCTTGTATCCCCTCACACAATTGGATCTCACGATGCTGGGACATGTTTTGTATTCCGTGTCACAAAAAGTGAATATAGCATGCGTGAGAGGTGGATCCAATGCTGTTATGGGAACCACTATAGCAACTATAATGTTAAGAGAAGATTATATTTGAATTCTTATATTGCAGAGGAAGTGAAATAGGTTTTTATTTGGTTTGGTAGTTATCAAAATTAGTGTTGGTTTGTAATATTTTACGTTGTGGAGTTTTGGTATGCTATAGAAAATCGATTCCCGCTTTGATTTAGGGACGATTTATTATTTGTACATTTTGTTCTCTATTTGAACAATGGATCTCAATGAGAGATGTGTGACAGAGAAGAGGTCTCATTATAAATGCCTTCTTTTCAATGGTTATATCCAAAATCCATTCTATGTTTTGGAAATTTAATACTCACTATGATTTTGTCTCTTGTTTGCCCATTTTCTTTTTCAAACTAATGTATGATTTGGTTGGTTTTTGTTTAGATCTTGATGACACATTGTACCCCTTACGTTCAGTGCTTGCAGCAACATGTGCCAAGAATATTCGAGGTACTTTTATGGCTGAAAAATTCAGTGGTAGTTGTTTGTATGAGATTTGTGCAATGATTTTTATGTTCAAATTTTATGATGGTTCTATTATTTTTGTTTTATGTTATTTCTATTTTTAGTGATGTTTTAAGGCCTAAATTATGGGTATGACAGATTATGCAGATCAAAGACTTGGAGTGGATGTGAAGAAAGTCGTAGATTTTTGTGGAGAACTATATAAAAATTATGAGACAACCATGGCTGGACTCAAGGTTAATATTCATTTTCCCTCTTTTTTATGGAATTTTTCTATGCATTTGAGTTTCTTTTGAATGTAAGAATAAGGGGATTTTAAGGTTGGGGTCATAGATGAATAAGAGAATTTGCAATTTAAATTAATTTCTTAGTGCTTAAATTGATAATTTGCTTGAGGAGAAATTGTGGTGAATTTTTGTTGTAGATTTAGGAAATAGCTCAAATGGCCCATTTAATTGGGTGTAATTGGATCAAAGTATGTTATAATTTTTTTATGATCTTGGAAATATAATTCTTCTCATTTCTAAGAGTAGAAGTGAACATTAATATATGACTCGAATTTTGTGGGGATTTCTTATTCACTTATTTTGTTTATGGATCTGTACAGACAATGGGCTATGACTTTGATTATGATGATTATCACAGGTATATAAATGTTATATTTTCTTATTTTTGATGATGCATTTTAAAATTTATTTGGTATAATTTTATCTCAAATTCTTTGTTTCTTTTTTCTTTAAACTACTACTTTTAATTAATTATTTTTGTAGTTTTGTCCATGGAAGATTGTCATATGAGAATCTTAAATAGGATCCAATTTTATTAAGTTTGTTTTACCTTACAAATTTTATTTGATGACAGTCCTAGAAATATAGCAACAGGAAAACATGTGGGCTTGCATACTGTGTTGGTAGGATTTTTTGACATGAACTTGATAAATTATTAAAAAATAATTATTATTTTTCTTTTATTCAGCTATATAAATTTGATGTGGATTTTGTATGTCTTAACAGGTTGGCACTCCATTTTGGACAGAGGGAGTAGATTTCACACTTGAAAACATTCACAATATAAAGAAAGCCTTGCCTAAGATTTGAGAGGAAAATGAGAACTCTGGAAAATGTTGAGTGCTCAAGAAGAGTAATTGCTATTGAAACTATTGTAAATGTATACAATATCTCATTGTAGAGAATGGATCATTTCCATTTGGGGTTTTTTTCTTCCTATTAGAGGACCATCTTCCTCTTTTCTATGATCTTGAATTGTATAAAATCTTTTGGGATGACAACCCTTCCATGTAGCATAGATTTTTACATCTAATCTATGTAAAGTTGATGTTATCAATAGATAAGCTTTTCATGTACAAAATTTTAACCTCTTAAAGAAGAGATCAAATGTGTTTTTCCCTCTCTACTTTATGTTCTCCCCAAAGAATCTTACTACATGGTGGCCAAACATTTTGTTCTTTAACAAAATAGAATTTGAGTGATCCTACAATAGTGGTTTACACAATTTTTAGCCAAAGCTGGACGAAATATTTTTTTAACTAAATCTTCACTTTAGGGCACCTATAGCGGCTAAACCATGAGGAATTTGAAGATGATGCAAACTAGAGTTTAGAATTTTTTCTATAGATTCACAAATATATTTTTTTTGAAAATTTTTGGAATCCAGTTACTTCTTTCCATCTCCCTCGAAAACTAGTTTTTTTTCATAAAACAACATTTTTAAAGTAGCTCACCATTATAGCATTATAGCTTTTCCATGAAGGATAAAATTCTAATTATTTTAGATTTAGATTTACAACTCTGATATCTAGTGCTTCCACTTGGTTAAGATAGTTTTTTATTGAATATTTTTTTTTCTTTAATCCAAGTTTTTGAATTCAGTAGTTATAATTTGAGACATGGAAGCTACGTCATTATAAAGTAACTTTTTGTATGTATCGAAATTCAATTTTTTTCTTTGTTGGATCAAGGACTTCAATATCTAGTGTACTAATATTTTTAATTGTTTTTTTTGATAATCTACTATTTTTCCACATGTGTAGAATAGAGAGCTTGATTTTCGGTGAAAAACCTACATTCGCGAAAAAATAAAAAATAAATATAATAATAAAATTAAATTTATTTAAGGTATACTTTTGGGAAGCTTATAATAAGGGATACATACTTGCAAAAAATAAATTTTTAGTAATTTCATTTCCGAGTCCCCAAAATGTAAATCAAAAGTGATGGTTTTATTAGCATTTTGATAGGTGTAAGGACCTCTAATATTACATGGTGTGGTTTAAAACTAGCGGGGTTCTATCCAAGGGGGTTTTATCTAAGGTAGTTTGATCAAATCCTCTTCAATTGGAATACTTTAAATGGAACTTTTTAAGGATTAAATCATTAGATTTTCTAAAAATATGTGATTTCAGCAAAATCAATTTCTCCCATAAATTGTAAACCACTATTGTGGGCACCTATTTCTTAAAAGTTTTGATATGGCTGGTTGTGCTCTTGCTAACATAAGATAATTCATAGTGTTATTACTAAAAATAAAGCATGCACTTGATATTATAAGATAGTTTGTAGTGCTATTACTATAAAAAAGTATGCACTTGAAATTGTGCAACTACTAAATGACAACAAGTAAAAAAGAAAATAAGTGCCACATCAAGTAAACAAAGATATATCAATAAAATTCCATAGCATAAAGAAGAAATCATATGGGTAATAATAAACAAATAGAAGACTTATAGCATAGAAACATTATGGTGTGGGAAATCTTATTGTCCTATATCAACATCTAAAACAACATGAAACCATGGGTGAAAAAATAGAGATAGTCTCAATGTCATGCACTAATATCCAAAGTATTAGAAAGAAGAGATTTAATTTCTAAAATGTTGGATTCACAAGGTAGTGGTAATTTTTAATTTTATGCATCATCCCCAAAATATACAAATATACACTCAAAACATACCTAGAAAGGTAAGGAGGAAAAGGTTCCTCTAAAAAAGGGAAGAATGTTGTGAGCAAGGATTCCTTAGGTGATATGGTAGTTGCAGAGACTTTGGTTATTGGTTGCGATGCCATCATTAGGTGTTCAGCCATACTGGAAAAAAATAAGAAAAAAGTGTAGATTAGAGACTTGGACATCAAAGAGGATTTGTCTGACAGAAAAGGAAATGACGTGGAAGAGGTGTCAAAGGATGAGGAAGATGAAAATTCTAGGGGCCCCTCTTTTGTTCCTGACATGGGAAAAGCTCAGGTGGAGGTTTCGGCCTCCCACTCAGTAGAGCCCTTGGAGATTGAGCAGAATGATCTCGACTACACTATAGGTAGTGGGGTTGAGCTTAGTGTGCTAAAAGAAAGACTAGACATCCTGGACAATAAATTCCTTGGGTTGACCCGCTTCATGGTCAAGATGATTCACTATGTCACCAGTACCCTGTCGGCTGGCATGAAGGATGGTCTAGGGATGAAGAAGACCGAGGACTGTCAGGAGTGGATCGGTGATGATATGGTTCAACTATTTTCTAAGAATTGGGAGAAAGCCAACTAGTTTTTTGTTGGTTTTTTGTTGCTCCATGTGTGTTTTTGGTCTCTGTCTGGTTGTTGTTAGGTGTTTTTTGGTGTGGAATTTTGTTTAATGCTTTTTGATCTGGACTTTTTTGGCCCTAAGTAGCTCTGTGTAAGGTAAAACACCTTAAATTGCTTACATTGCAAAAGCATACGGATGGTTATAAATCATGTAAAGTATTATTAAGATGTGTATAATAACACAAAGTCTATGTAATAGGTAGCTAATAACATTTATATTATTGAAAAAAGATGTGCCACAATTTTTTTGGGTTTATCTACCAAATTAATGCCATCATCATATGAACAAGGGAGTGGTACATTATTAGAAGATAGTGATGGCACCTATATCAATTAGGCGTTGTATTCATGTTTTAATTTTTTGCATTGATTAGCAAAATGAACTAGTACTTAATGATATACACAAGAGAGAGGTTTTGAATGAAAATGCTTAGGACCTTTCTTATTTGCATGAGGAAGTAGGATGATCAATTGAGATTCTAAAAGAATGGATAGGACATGTTTAGGGAGGTTACCATTGTTGGATCTCAGTTGTTTCAGTTGTTTCTTGATTTGTCCTTGATGAAAAAATGGGTTCTATGGTTCTTTGTTTGAGATAACAAGCTACCAAGCTACATAGATTGGTGTGGATGATGTTGGTTGGTGAATGTTTCTTGATTAGAGTTGTGATGTTCATAATTGAGTTTTTGACTCAGTTTAGTTGCTTTTGCATCATTTTCATCAACACACATGGTATATATGATGACTCCAACTTACTTGTTTATGCATCATTAGTTTGGGTAATTGTCTTGGTGAAATTTTTGGTAACATTGTGGCAAAACTAAATGATACAACTCTAGTTTGGATACATTCTTGTATATGATCTTTCATATGTAGTTCTTATAGTGCTTGACTCAATTTGTAACATGATTCATTTGGCTATGGGCTTTTGATACTCTTGATATATGCATGTTGGTACTGACAGTGATTATCTTTTAGGGAGCTACAAGGCAGGGCTTTACATGATAATATTGGTTTTGATCAGGCATTTTTGACTCCATGGGTCGTGGCATACATACTCTAGCATATACTTTGGAAAGTTTGTAATGAGGTATACATTTTCTTATATATATTTGTGGAAATTTATCTTTGTATGGCTAACGGTTCAAATATAATGTGAAGTCTTATGTTGATCATACAAGTTGTAAGAAAATGCAGGTTATAGATCTCCAAGTATAAAGAATTGTGAAGCATATAGCTTCAAGAAACTTGTACTCCATTATTACATTGTATTTGCTTTAAAGACTTCATTGATTTATTTTATATTGTGGCCTATGATGAAGATATTGAATGTTTTATATTCTATACCATGGAGTTATCAGGCACTTAAGATAAATGTGATCAATGTTTAAAACAGTGCAAAGGAACCAACACTTTATATATATATATATATATATATATATATATATATATATATATATATTTGGTCTATGTTTAAAAACCCTTGTCGGGCATGCTAAGTATTGGGGAGTCGACATTTTGAAGTCTTAAAATATTTTTAAAAGCTTAAGTGGAGGTTCTATTTGGTGTTTATATTTCAGTCACATTTCACATGTGACATCGGTTGTTATAATTATAAAGTTTTTGATTTTGTATAAATTCACTTGGCAGCAACAACAATATGGTTTCGATGCATAGTTTTTGGTCATACCTAGCATTTGACATCAAGGATTATGTTTTGATAAAAAGGTTTTTCATTTGGCAGTCGAAAACAATTATGATTTAATATTTGACAGTAGATTCTAAAGGCATCATTATGTTCAAATTTCAAATGATGATTTTTGTTTGAAAAGTCTTCGAAAGACTTGAGGAAAGTATAGGGAAAAGTCATCATTGTTTCATTGTGTAAACTTGCAAAACCCTAGCCACCACCATGAAGTTGTGATAGTAGGTTTTTGAGCTTGAAAGTGGAATAATATAGATTGTTGATTGAGAAAGTTGGAAGACAACAGATGCAGATCTTCAGTTTGGAGGTTTTGAAATGGTTCCTTTGGTTTTTATTTGCTTTCATTCCTCCCTAATCAGGTATTACAGTTGACACATTTTTTATGGGATTTATCTTGATTTATGTTAAGATATTTACAATGAAGGTTTGGTGATTAGTTTTATTCGAACCCTTGGATATTTCAATTGTAGAATGTTTGGACAAGTCTCTCAAAAATTCCAACCCCAAAACTCATGTTTCATCTCCGTTTTTATCTACAAATGAACTCTTGAATCTTCACAATAGAGTGGGGAAGATAGGGAGGATTTGTAGGTTGGGGATGAATAAATATATCAAAATTCAACTTAAGGTTGAGCAACCAATGGGATTGTTTTGTGTATAGGGTTTCACAAGAGTATGTGGGTGGTAGACTTCTTAACACTCAGTGTTTTCCAACATGTGAATTCTAAAAATACTATGAATTTAATGGAAACCTTACAAATCAAACCTTAAAAAAAAAAACTATTTTTGGTTGATTCAATATTTATCTTACGTGTAGAGGGATTTACAATAGTATGTGTCTTGCAGGTTTCATAACACCCAATTTTTTCCAACATCAAATTATAGTAATGAAAACATTTTCTTAATTAGAGAGTATAAATGTAATGAAAGGAACCTTAAAAAATAACCTCCTTTAATTTTAATGATAAAATCTTCTTCTCTTTTAATTCCTTTTGTAAGTGGTTAATTTTAGTCTTCCATTTTTATGGTACAATTTCAACACTTCCAACTATTGCAAATATAATCACATGTTGGAAAACATAGTGGGTTGTAAGTGATATGATTGTACTTGTTCTAAGCTCAAGGGTGGAGATCTTGGGGAGGAGTTGCAGGTAGGGAATACATAAAACTAATCATTAACCTGAGGGGTGAGTAACCATTTGGGTTGTTACATTTAAAGGGTTTTAAAATAGTATGTGGGTTGCAGGTTTCATAACACCCTATATTTTCCAACTTGCAATTGTTGTATTGAAAACCTTTTCTTATTTAGAGAGTATGAATGTGAGGAAAGGGACTTTAAAAATTTACCACAATTTTTACTTAGAGTAAAAATTGAGTTTCAATTTCCTCATATGATAGATAAAGAAATGCACAAAATAATTGTAGGTTGAAAACACAGTGGGTTGTGAGTGATTGCATTCTTCTTGTTCAAAGTTAAAGGGTGGAGAGCTTGGGGAGGTTTGTAGGTGGGGGATACATAAAAATAATAAAATTGAACTAAGGGGTGGCTAACCAATTGAGATGTTATGTGTAGAATCAAATCTAAGTATAGAAAAAGAGAATCAGTTGGGTGAGACATGAAAATCTTATCTAAAAAGGTAGAGAAGTCTTGTAAAGAACTTGTTCAAAGAAACATTTGCATTCTATAATCATAAAGACACTCTCAAAGCTAAACAAAAAGAGGATTAAAGCTAAGTAAATTGGAAATATAATTTTATGACATGGTACAATTAATTAAGTAATTAAATTAATTAGTCAACATAGTGATGTTAGAGGGAATTGGCTAGGATGAATTAATATGTAGGATTAAAGATCAAATATGGTGGAATTAGTTTGTCTACAACATGATACAAAGTGTTTCTAGACATCTTACATTTCCTACCATTGAATAATTTCTAGTTTCTAATTTCTAGCACACATTCCAATCCTAATAGGTCTACACATGTGGTATACCTCTAGAAGCCTCTAAGTAGTCATTTCATGGTATACATTTTTTAATTCAAAAGATTGGAATTGAGATGAATAAAATTATCTTTTATGTATTTCTAAATAAAGAGGGAGAGAGATTGTGTGGGAAGGAGGGAGAGAGAGAGAGAGAGGGAAGGAAGGAGATAGGGAGAGGTATGTAGAGAGAGGTAGGTAGAGATAGAGATCAATGTAGGGTGGGAGAGGTAGAGAGGTGGTGTGTGTGTCATTAATCATGAAAAGAGTTTTGTTAAACAGTGATGATATCGATAAAGAACTAGTACAAAGGAGAAGTATCTTTAGAAATATAACAAGACTAAATATCATTATTTTTAGAATATCCAAATCGATAAATTCATACATTTGTACATAAACAGAATACTTACACTATGATGAAGGATAGAAAGAAACATACTCTAGGGTTTTACAAAAATATGTGGGTTGTGGGTTTTATAACACCTAGTGTTTTCCAACCTCCAATTTTAGAAAGAAATATTATTGTAATTAAAACCTTTTTTCATTTACACAACATGAGTGTAATGAAAGTCACCTTCAAAATTTGCATTCAATATAGTTTAAAATTTCATATGTTGTACAACAACACCTTTGAAATTTGACTTATCAAAATGCTTTTATGGGATCATTATAGGTAAATTGAACATTTCTTGATTGAGCCTCGAGGTGCCTAATATTAGTCTTCAACTTTTGAACTACCTCAAATTCTTGCAAATGATTTTTTTTCGAATGTCTACATGCACCCTTCTTCATAAGCAACACCTTGGAAATTGTTGTCTTTATTTTCTCAACTTCATGTCTTTTAGATTGCAGCTCTCTCTCAACACCATGAACCTCCTTTTATTTTGATGATAAAATATTCTTCGTATCTTTTACTTCCTTTTTTGAGTGGTTATTTTAGTCTTCTATTGTTTTGCTACAGTTTCCACACTTCCATCTATTTCTTTTTCTATTTTTAGATCTAATTTTTCCTTTCCCTTATCATTTATTTCCAATTATATTTGTTCCATGGAATTCTTATGTTCAAGAATCCTTGACTTCATTTGTTCAACTCCACTCATATAATCATCTCTCACTTTCTTTGCTTGCACAAATTCATATGCAATACAAAACCTCTCCCTTTATTCCTTGGACCTTACCTCTCTCTACCTACCTCTCCATGTCTCCCTTATTTCCTATCTCTCCCTTTATCCCTCCCATGCTACCTTGTTAGACCTTTCCCTCCCCCCATTCCACCATACTTCTCTCTATCACTCCTCTCTCACCATCCCTCCTAGCCTTCTTCTCCCTCCCTTTGTCCATCTTTTCCCCCCTCTCTCTTGCCATCTACCCCTCCCTTTATCACCCACTCCCTCCTTCCCTCTCTTTCCCTCCCTCCATCCCTCCCACCCCACATCTCCCTCACTCTACCTACCCCTCTCCCTCTGCCTCTCCCTCCCCTCCTCTCTTTCTCACACACACCACATCTTATGGAATATAGAAGGAGAAATAGGGATGAGGGGAAGCAAGTGCACATGGAATCAATGATTAGGTGACGATTATAGAATAGATTGGAGATGTGGATGAGGGATGGTAAAAAATAAAAAAAATATAGGGATGAAGGGATGGGAGATTATCAATGCAACAGTTAAATTGATGACAATTGTGAGAAGGTCTATAAGATGATAGGAGTTAACAAAAAGGTATACTCCTTTAGAATTATAATTTAATTTTCTTCTACCTTAAACTAATGATTAATCAGATTCTATAGGAGAAGAGTTCTCTCAAAAGGGGAATGAATCTATATTTTTCAATCTAAATAATTTCAACACTTTAGTCTTTTGTTGTGTTGCTATATTTTCAACACTTTAACTATTTCTTTTACATCTACAAGTTGATCATCAACACATTTTTCCTCATCCCCATGTTTTACCTATTAACACCCCCTATTATTCCTTTTCATGATCTTCTAAGCTCTTTTTCATATCTTTTACTTGAAGCTTTAGATTAGTTGCTCCCTCATCAGCCCTTAGGACAACAACATCCCTTTCTTTGATAGAGTTTTTAATGTCTTGAATACTCTTATGTAGCTTTGCGACCTCTTTTGCTCAACATTGAGAGTGTCTTTATGATTAGAGAATGTAAAGTTTTTAGATAGACAATTATTTACAAGAATTTTCTACCTTTTTAGATAAGAATTTCATGTCTCCCCCCATCTGATTCTCTTTTTCTACACTTAGATATGATTTTTTCCTTTTCCTTATCATCTATTTCCAATTGTATTTGTTCCATAAAATTCTTAAGTTCAATAATATTATCATTTAGGGAAAGTGCTACTACATATAATTTTTACTCCATAGAGGGGTATAGGAGTGATAGGGTGGGAGGGAGGGAGATAAAGAGGGAAGTATGGAGATAGAGAGAGGTATAGGGAGTGGTAGGGTGAGAGGGATAGAGGGAAGGAGGGAGATAGAGAGTTCTAGGATGGGAGGGATAGGTATAGTGAGAGTTAGGGAGGGAGGGGTAAGTGGAGAGAGGTTGTGTGTGTGTGTGTGTGAGGGAGAGAGAGGGGGAAGAAGGGAGATAGTAAGTGTTAGGGTAGGATGGATAGAGGGAGGGAGAGAAATAGGGAAGGAGGGAGATGGGAAGTGGTAGGGTAGGATAGGTAGGTATAGAGAGAGTTAGGGAGGGAGGGAAGGGTAGGTGGAGAGAGGTTGTGTGTATGTGTGAGGGAGATAGGGAGGGAGGTTGTCTCCACCCAAATAATTCTCTCATTGGTCATCGTATCTTACCTGTCCACAGGTGCTTCCTAGGTTACTCACCCCTCACTAGTTCTTTATCAATACTATCACTATTTAAAAAAACTTTGGTTTCTCAATCACTTTCTTCTTTAATAATTTGTAGCTTCTATGTGAGGAGGAAAATCATAAATTCTAAATGAGATAAATGCAATTGAAATTATAATCTAATTTAAATAAAAAACAACTAATTTAGATCTAATCCTACACTCATGAAATTACTTTCTAAGCT
>VDFB02372177.1:0-12255 GCA_007258455.2 Sequoia sempervirens | reverse complement strand
ATAGACAAGACACGTGAACTGTGTGACAGAATGCTTCAAAGAACTGTAGTTTCATAGGCTTATCTAGCAACAACATTATGTTTCAAATGGTTCACAACTGCCACAATCATATCTAGATGCTCTTCCACAAGCCAAACATGCAATTTTGACTGTCTCTAACAACAGTCATCAACAACATTCTTTACCACAACATGTGCTTCAACAACAACATACAGGTGCTCAACAGTAGTCAAAAACACAGTCACCCCCAACTTTGCAACATCAATCACCACAACAATCTGGTGCTTCAGCCACGAATACTTTTGTATTACAAAGTGCATAGAATCGGAAACCAAGTCTCCCACAAACACAAGGACAAAATTATCAGGGTGTTGGCCAATCAAATTTATTACAACAAAGTCAGATGCAGAAGCAACATAAATAGCGACAACACAAACTAAAACACCAAGCACAACCACAACAACAACTAAAAAGAAAAAAAGGGCCAACTACAAGGTCAGCAACAACAACAGCAAAGTAGAATGTCAAAAGGCTTGGAGAGGGGAGGCATGATAATGCATAATGTTTCTACATATACTGGTCAAGTTAATGGGCCTCAAGGGCCTATACCTGGAAATCAACACCCTGAAAAAGATCAAATGGTGCAATTAGTTCCTAGGCAAAGGGTATTTCATGGTCGAGGCTCAATTCAGCTAGGGAAACAACTGATATAGTCTGCGATGTCAGGACAACAAGGACAAGTCCCTGGGTAGATACCGCTGAGCTTGCCTCAGACTTTGGCCCTTTCCCACCGCAAAAGGGATTTATTGAACAATCCTCATTAAAAAATAGCCTTGACTTCTTTGACCACAGCAATCCTCATTAAAATAAGCCTTGACTTCTTTCACAACGGTGGGTGCCAAAATGTGAGAGGTAAAACCTTACATTTATCAAAGATTGACAAATATGGAGAATTATGTCAACATTGAATAAATGAGATAATCACTCTCCCTATGAAATTGTTGAGCATTTGAATGTAAAGGGAACAATAACATCACCAAACTAACATGAAATTATAAATGAAATAAGCATGAAATCTATTCCTAAACTACTCAAACATCATCTCATAGGGGGATTGGTGCTACTTTGATGTGGAAAGTAGCCCTTTCCCAACCCCTTGCTAAGCTCCATGATAAAGATGATATGAAATGCTAACTTGGATGAGTGGAGAGAGATATTAAGATTGTGGAGGGTTTGTTGAAGAATGAAGTCTTCTATTTATAAAATGTCAAATGCCAAGAGTGCTCAAAATAGAGCAATGTGGGATAAACATTTGACCAATGAGATGAAGCCACTTGTCAACTTGTGATAGGTTGAAGAATGAGCACATTTTGGTCAATGTGCTAAAGAGGGGGAGATTCAAATTTGAATTTGAGAGTTAAATGCTAAGTTTGACCTTTGCAAGAGACATGTAAGAGCCATGTAAGAGCTCATAAATGCTCTATTGGATGTACATGTCAACTTGTTTTTGAATTCAAATTTGAGGGAATATTCCTCAAAGATGCCATGTTGATGGAAAATGCTGATTTTATAAATGAATTAAAATGTTTAATTGGTGCAAGTGGGAAAAGCTAGAGGATGTGATGGGTGGTTAGATTAGTTTAATCAAGATTAGCTTAACTTAGATGATGATTAGGGGATTTTGACTCATTTGACTTAGATTTAGGGATTTAAGCTAAATCAAAGGGAGATGAATGATGATTTCAGATTTAATTAAATAAATGTTTGATTTATTTAATTAAGAGGATGATGATAGGCTTAAATTAAATAAAGTTAATTTATTCAATTTAAATGAATGACCTTAGGAGATTAATTAATTAAACTTGGTTTATTTAATTGACGAGTGAATATGATTATGCATGATGTCAATTTCACGTGTCTACAATATGAAACCTAAAGTAATCAACTAAAACTAAATAAATAAATAATTACTTTATTATTTAAGACACACAAATAATTGTTTGTCAAGAATGAAGAAATGTGAGAGAACATAGAATATATTCTACTAACTCTAACACCACTGCTTTATCATTCACGCTATTTGAGAAAATTAGATATAGTACCGGTGTAAATGCAAGGCATTAATAGGTTCTTTAAGAGTTGTACCATCCATTTATATTAACGTGTAAGCTGCTAACCCATAACTTTCGTCAATTATATAAGGTCCTAACCAATTAGGGCTGAATTTTCCTTTTTCAATCGGGGCAACATTGATGTTATGCTGATTCTCAAATAACACCAAATCACCTTTAGTAAATGTTTGAGGTTTGACATTATCATTATAACTATGTTACATTTTTCTTTCTAATAAGCTTAGAGATTCTCAAGAGCGTTAATGCACTGTTCATCAAGCATTTCAAGTTGATGCAATCATTGTTCCTTATAAGTATTGTCATCAATAAGTCCTTGAAGAGATTCTTAATGAAGGAATCTCTAGCTCTAAGAGCATTATTGCTTCAACACCATAGAAAAGGTTATAAGGAGTTTTTCCTGTTGATGTTCTAATACTAGTATGATAAGCCCATAATGCATATGTCAACTGCGTGTGCCAATCCTTATTATGTTTGCTTACTATCTTCCTTAGAATTTTTTCAAGAGTATTATTAGTTGGTTCGACTTGACCATTAGATGTGGGTAGTAGGGTGTTGAAAAATGATGTTGGATGTTAAACTTCTCTAAGAAGGTTTCAAATCATTATTCTTAAATGGTGTCCCATTGTCCGAAACTAGTGTGGGAGGAAATCCAAAGTGATCAATAATGTGCTCTAATATGAAATAACATATCACATTAGCATTTTTTGAACAAAGGGGAATAGATTCTACCCATTTTGTGAAATAGTCTGTTGCGGTAATTATGAATGTATGTCTGATGGAGGAAGGTGGTGAGATTTTTCCAATAAGATCTAGTCCCCATATCGAGAATGGCCAAATAGGAACTTGGGCACAAAGCACGGAAGTAGGATTGTGAATCAAATTGCTATGTTCTTGACATTTGTGACATTTCTTAACGTATACACTCTTTATCTCTCTATATCTCCCACTATCTATGTCACTCCCTCTTCCCCTCTCTATCTTTTGAGTTATCTCTACCTCTCCCCCTCTCTCTCATTCACTCCATCTCTCCCCCCATCTCTCATACTCTTTATCTCTATCTCTATTTCTCTCTTTATCTCCCTCTCACTCCTCTATCTCTTTCTATCCATATCTTTCTCTACCTCTATCACTATCTCTCTATCTCTTTCACTATCCTCCTCTATCTCTCTATATCACCCACTTTCTATGTCTCTCCATCTCCCTCTATATATATTGAGCTATCTCTCCCTCTCTCCACCATCTTCTTCCCTCTATCCCTATATATGTATCACTCTCCCTCTCTCCCCCTCTTCTTTCTCTCCCTCTTCTACCTATCTCTCTCCCTCTTTCCCCCTATTCTCTCTCTTCCTCTTCAACCTATCTCTCCCTCTCTCCCCCTCTTCTCTATCTCTCCTCATCTACCTATATCTCTCCCTTTCTCTCCCTCCCCTCTCTCTCTCTCACATCTCCTCCATCCCTCCCTCCCTCCTCCCTATCCCCCTATCTATCTCTCCATCTCTACCTCTCTCTCCCTTTCTCTTCCAATATATCTCTATCTCAATCTCCCTCTCTTTATCTTCCCATATATCTCTATCTCTCTCTTTCTCTTCCCATATATCTTTGTCCCCCTACTTCTTTCCCCCTTTATCTCCCCCTATTTCTCTCTCCCCCTCTCTCCATATTTATTTATCTATAATTCTCTCTATTTGTCTATTTCTTTGTCTTTCTCCCTCTCCTCCCCTCTCTATATCTCCTTATATCTCAATCTCTCTATCACTCTATCTCACCATCTATATATCTCTATCTCTCACTCTCCCTCTTCCTGTATATCTCTCTATTTCATACAATCTATATCTCCCTCTCTATCTCCCTATCTCACTATGTATTTATCTCTCCCTCTCCCGCTACCTATATATCTCTATCTATTTTTCTCCCTCTTCCTCTCTTGCTCTATCTTCATCTCTACCTCTATTTTCCTCTCTCCCCCTTTATCTCTAGAAATGCCTCCCTCTCTCTATCCATCCATCTATCTCCATTTGTATTCCTCTTTATATATTTATCTATTCCATCTCTATCTATCCCTCTATCCTCTCTCTCTCTCTTTATCTCTCCCTCTCCTTCTCTCCTTCTCCATCTCTATATCTATCTCTATCTCTATGTCCTTACCCCTCTCTCTCTCACTCTTCCCCCCTCTATCTCTCCATCTCACTATCCCTACCTCTTCCCCCGCCTTCCCCCCCCCTCTCTCTCTCTCTCTCTCTCTCCCTCTCTCCCTATTGCAGACATAACATGAGCTTGTTGGTAATGGAGCTTGATTATCTTCTTGATTCAAAGGCTTTATTTCAATCATGTTTGGATCCCTATAAGTGGATGCATAGTTTATTTGAAGCTATCACTTATCCATTGAGACCTTTGTTGCATAAACAACATCATTTGCTAAATGGCCTACCAATTGACCTCATGCACTACATAAATGTATGCAAAAATAGACCAAAACCTATCCTAATTGACCTTCCACACTTCTTTGGTGTATCCATTGCACACTAAGGTGTGATTGCTAGTTCTTATTGCAAAGCTTTTTGGATCTCTATAAGTGGATGCATAGTTTATTTGAAGCTATCACTTCTCCATTGAGACCTTTGCGGAACAAACAACATCATTTTTTAAATAACCTATCAATTGACCTCATGTACTACACAAATATATGTAAGAAAACCAATTTTTTCTTTAATTGACCTTTCACACCTCTTTGGCATACCCATTGCACACTAAGATGTGATTGCTAGTTTTTTAACTTATTCAACATATTTTAAACTAAGATATATGATAAATCTAAAAAAATCAATTCTAATTATTATTTATTTATTGGATGAAGAAATAAAACAGATTACATAACCTGAAGAATGTCACAGAATAGTGACATTAGTAGCCAAGTATTATTTTTGGAGTGAAGGAGAAGCGACTCTGCACCTTCTTAAGGTCCTGAAAATTAACAATTGAAACAATAAATTTTACAGTTTATCATAACCTGGAGCATAGACAGCATGGTTTAACAATTGCGGACTCCAAGGTAATTATTCAACGGGGAAATGATTTGGCAATTTGCGTAATCTCCTGGATAAACTTGTTCAACCCGAGGAAGGAAGAGCCACCTGGGCTAACTGCTTTAACTGCTGTCTCCTTCAATTTCAATACCCGTTGCCTCGTCTCCTCACATTCCATAATCCTCCTCACCCCCTTCTCTACCTCTTCTCTCGTAACCAACTTGTTTTCATTAACATCCACACCCTCAAAGTCCATGCCAATCTTCCACACATCCTTCGCAAATCTGCAATCGAGAAACTGATCCATAAAATATGGCCATCCCAACATAGGAATTCCAAAGCTGAAGCTCTCCATGACAGAGTTCCATCCGCTGTGCGTAAGAAATGCTCTAACGGAAGGATGGGACAGCACCTTCACCTGCGACGCCCATCCCACAATCAGCCCTCTATCTCTTATCCGATCTAAAAACCCATGCGGCAAAACGGCACGCTTCCCTTGTGCAATATCCTTCCGCAAGACCCACAGAAAAGGCTGCTGGCTGCTCTCCAACCCCAGAGCAATCTCTCCCAGCTGTTGGTTCGATTTGAGAGAGCTGCTGCCAAACGAAACGTATATCACAGAAGCCGGCTGCTGCGCGTCGAGCCATTCGAGACACCTCTCGTCCGCTGCGAACATACTTGTGGACCGAACGACATCTTTGTCCGCCAGGAAACTGTGAAGAAACAGAGGTCCCACCGCTACTGCAGGACACCCATTTATTGACAGTGCCGCTACTGCTTCCCGTCCTTCCAACTCCTCCACCGTGTTCACCAGCACCTAATCTCCTTTGTTTTGCACTTGGCTTTCATACAGATATCTTTTGACTAAAGCATCCGAGTCACTCTCAGCGCGGTAGAAGGAAACAAGATCAGTGGGCAATAGAGGTGGGAGATTCCCCGGCAAACAGGTGATCACATTCTCCGGCCTCTTCGCTTCTTCCACTGAAATCACACACCATAAAATACTTGTAACAAAACAAATTTATGCTGCAAGATGTAATTCAGGGCTATTTAGAAAGTTGAATACCTACATTTCACAGGAATGTATCCCCGCGAGAAAAGCAACTCTGCTTTAAATTGCGAAATAGATAAGGCTGCGCACATTGTCCAGAAGACAACTCTGGGCACTCGGAGATTTAGGGCAACCTGGTAAGTGCAAGACATATAGCTTTCACAGATAATACAAGTGATGGGAGGGACGTCTTCTGAAAGAGTGGCAACAAGATTCTGCTCCAAAACAGGGGCTAAATTTGCCAGTGCACTCATATAAACAACAAACTCATTAAGACGATCATGCTCTACAGGTAAACCGTCCGGGATGGTCAAAAACCGAAACCCTTGAGTCGCTTGCTGAAGATCATGTCCACCGGCATCTAACATGCGCTGGTGGCTCCACTCTGTGTTTACGAAGGTAATGAAAAATCCCCTTGCGGATAGCAGCTGGGCCAATTGCATAAGAGGATTGATACTTCCCTGTGCAGGGTATGGCACCATGACTGCGTGCAGAGACTTGGCCATAGCTTGAGGCAAATCGTGATGAGAAGAAGGTGAGCGTACCTTCTTGTATTAATTGACGAGGAATTGTCCACGCCAAATGGCGGAGTCGTATACGGCTGTTTAATTAAGATTACTCTTACATTATTATTAAAGCATTAAATAATAACGTGCAATATAATTTCAGAGTTTTTATGATTTCAAGACTGCAACTTGCATAAAATAATTTTGTTTTGCTTTACAAACTTTTTAAGGAAGAGGAGTTGCTTTCAGAAGACATAGGAATATGTTTAAATTATTTGATTTTACGTGTCATTTCCTTGGATTTTAGTGAGTTGACATTGGTAAAAATGTTTATACTTTATTACTTATTACTGGTAGTCAAAAGGATTTATCACATCCCTCGTTTTAGATGAGAGGAATAGTTAAGCGTACTTTCTCATATGAATGGATAACTTTTAATTTTGAGAGCTTAAAATAGTTTACGAGACCATCAATCTCCTTTATCTTTGATTTTTATATTTCAATTTTTTTTTTAATTCAAGATAATGATGAGTTTCATTAATTTCTCAATAGTTTTCTTTTGAATAAATTATGTCTAGACACACTTTTCTAGATATTGATATGTATGTTTTTGATGTTCATGAATGCATCACATTTTATAATTAAGTGTTTTTACTTTAGTAATGTAAATAATACACAACCTTTCTTCTCATGCTTCTTTAGGTATTTTCCACTGTCTCATTTCACATTGGAGTTGATGAGAATTAGTTCTTAATTGGCAATAACAATTTTGGCTCTCTATAGAATACTAGCTCCTAGGTACATTTTTTTTGTTGATGAGCACTTTATCCCATATACACTTGCATAACTTATCCATAATAAAAGTCTATCTCTTTGCTATTCATGGTGGGCATGAATTCAAGTAGATATTCCATTTGCTCATCCACTTCTTGTTTTGCTTCATCCATATCTTTTTTGCTCAAGATGTCATTGCAAACAACCTTAGACTATCTACATATTTCCATTTGTTCAATTCTTTTCAAATATAATATTAGACACACCATAACAATTGCGTCTATAAGAACTACCCCAGTTTCACTCAACATAATATTATAAGGAATCAAAATTTTATTTAGAACTTGCTTTTGATCAAGCACTTTTTAATTTTCATAATTTATTTCCAAATTGAGTTTGAAATGTCGTTAGCCCATATAACTCTTTATCACAAATCATCCATGATACAAGTATGGTTGTATACATATATTTTGACTAAGATTGTTGTTACATTATTTTATTACAACATTAAATCATAACTTCTAAAGTTGCTTTGGATTCTCCACTAGATGCAAGCTAATCCAAGATTTTATGATCTCGTGAGATTGCAACCACAATCTTATCATAGGAATTGAAAACTAATATTTTGATTAACCCGCTTTAGGAAGCTAAATTTAACTTAAATTTTACATTTTAAAAAAATTAGGAAAAACAATTCACATGTTGTTTAAAGGTTTAACTTTCAACATGTTTAGTTTTAAATAGAGAGGAAGTCATGAAGCAATGAAAAGAGAGTTAGGGGGAGAGAATTCACACATCCAAATTTAGGCAAAATAAGTTAAATAGAGAGAAAGAGTTGGGGGAAGATAAAGTTCACATTCAAATTTAGTTGTTTATTTATAGGTTAAATACTAAGGTCTATTTTTTAGGTTTTATGGTTAAAGTTTCACATGTTGAAGGCTTAACTTTCAATGTTTAGTTAGGGAGAGAGAGGAAGTCAAGAAGAAAGGAAAAGATAGTTAGGGGAGAGGGAGAAGATGAGAGGAAGTTAGAGGAAGAGAGTTAGAGAGAAAGAGAGAGTTCACACATCCAAATTTAGGTAGCATAAGTAAATAGAGAGAGTTAGGGAGAGATAGATAGTGTTCACATTCAAATTTAGTTATTTATTTATAGGATTAAATATTAAGGCCCATTATTTAGGTTTTATGGTTTATGTTTCACATGTTGAAGGTTTAACTTACAATGTTTCGTTAGGGACACAAAGGAAGTGAGGAAGAGAGAGAAAGAGAAAGAGAGTGAAGGAGAGAAAATGTGAAAGAGAGGAAGAGAGGAAGTTGGGGAGGGAGGAAGAGAGGGAGAGAGATATCTCACACAACCAAATTTAGGTGGCATAAGTTAAATAAAGAGTTAGGGAGAGATAGAGTTCACATTCAAATTAGTTATTTATCTATTGGGTTAAATGTTAAGGTCCATTATTTAGTTTTTATGGTTGAAGTTTCATAGGTTGAAGGTTTAACATTCATTTTCTAGCTCTGGGAGAGAGGAAGTGAGGAAGAGAGAGCTAGGGGGAGAGAGAGAGAGAGAGAGAGAGAGAGAGAGAGAGAGAGAGAGAGAGAGAGAGAGAGAGAGAGAGAGAGAGAGAGAGAGATTCAAAGGTAGGTGATGTAAGCTAATAAATGTAGATAGAGTTAAGGAGAGAGAGAGAGAGAGAGAGATCATGTATTCAAAGGTAGGTGATGTAAGCTAATAAATGTAGATAGAGTTAAGGAGAGAGAGAGAGAGAGAGAGAGAGAGAGAGAGAGAGTTCATGTATTTAAAGGTAGGTGATGTAAGTTAATAATTGTAGAGAGAGGGCAGAGAGAGATTTTACATTTAAATTTAGTTGTTTATATATAGGATTATTTATATTAAGGTCCATTGTTTAACGTTTATGGTTTAAGTTTCACATGTTGAAGGTTTTGAATTTTAATGTTTAGCTACGGAGAGAGAGGAAGAGAGGAATTTAGGGGAGAGAGACATTGAGTTCACATTAAAATTTAGTTGATTACCTATAGGGTTAGATACTACTTGTTCCATTATTTAGGTTTAATGATTTAAGTTTCACATGTTGAAGGTCTAAATTTCAATTTTAGTTAGGGAGAGAGAGGAAGTGGGGAAAAGAAGAAGGTTTAACTTTCAATGTTCTCAATTTCTAATAAATTTTCTAATTCTCCAAATTGTATTATTTTAATATTTATTATGAATCCCTTTTAGTTGTATTCTCCTAGTTGGTACCTTGGGATTTTATCACCTTTGTTCCTCAACCACACACATTAGGGTATTGATCCTTTCAGACCTAGCATTTTAAGACATATTTTATTTAAATTCAATGTTCTTTATTTTTATATACACATTAGCTTAAGAACACACTTAAAATTTATTTTCCCTTGTCCTATTGACTACATGTACTGGTCAGAAGACCAAAACCAAGGACATGCCTATCTTTTCAAGATCATTTGAAGTCACAACCATTTCTCTCTCCTAAGATAGGTACTAAGGGACATCAAACACATAAAGGTTTATGACTCTTAAGTTGCCTCTTTTTGTTTAGTATTTTCATTAGATTCAACTTACATTAGGCCACCTTATCAATATACTATTTATTTCCTATCTAATATCTCTATTATTTTTATATCCTAGTATGTAGGTGTTTTTATTTCCATATTTTTTTTATTATTTTTATCATCCTAGGATAATAGTACACAACTTAGATTATGTGAATATAGAAAAATAGTGCAAGTGCACTAGCACTTGAGCTAGTGAGATTCTTAAGTCACTTTCTAGGTTTTATGTTCCTTTATATTACTATTATAGAATTATTTTTCTCTCTATTTATATATTTTCCATTATTTCAGTTCTTCATATCCCATCTCAATAGTTTTGTTAAATGCATTTTAACTCGGTAGATTAAATAGTAGATAAGGTTGAGTTTCTATCTCTATTCTATTATTGTATATCTTCACATCCTAGAGAAATATTTTGTTTGGTTAAATATATTTTAATTAAGTATATTAAATATTAGATAAGGGTTAGTTGGAAATAGTCATTTTCTATCATGAAAATAATAACAATTTAAATATTCAATTTCTTCAATATATTATCTAGTGTAGGTGATATGAGTTGAAAACCTTAGCACATGTAGGCCACTCAACTTTTTGAAATTATAATTTATTGAATCTAATGTAATTTTTAATTACATTCACATTTTTCCTCACAATTCAGTTTTCCTCTTATATGTTGAAACTCCCAAGTATTTTATGATTTTCTCCACGTACTCTCTTTTCTCTTCTCAACATGTTCAAAGAAACATGCAAATAAACTTGCATAATTTGACTTCTAAAACTTATTCTATTGACCTCTTTATTTATCTCTAAGATATATTAGAGATTTGTTTCCCTTTAATTTGAAAATGATGACCCCAAAGTATAACATCAACTTGACATGTCTATGATTGTAGCAATACACTTTGCTATTTTGATGCCATATCTTTTATGTATGGTTGATACAAGAGAGATGTATAAAAGTATGCCAACGACATCTATAAGGGAATTTGAGGCAATGACACTAGCGAATCTATGCTCTTGATATGAAATTTGTGTGTGGGTATGGTGGAGTTGGCATGCATGTGGAAGGAGTTATTATTGATGAGTTGAGGAATATTTCAAAAGGGTTTGTGTAACTAATATATTTTATGTTGGTGACTTTAATGAAAACATTTGAAATTACATAAAAACTATTAGATTTTATAGCATGGTATAATTCATCAACAAGTTCATTGAAGTGAGTAACATGTATTTTAGAGTCTACTTTGTCTCTGAAATCAAACCCAAAAACTTTCCCATCATGTTCAACATTTTTAATTCATGGATTAAAGCTTTTTTCAAGGCGCAAACCTCAATGAACCAATGCTTATGGTATGGGGTCAATTTTTTAATTGGAGTTGGTTGAGAAGGGGCCATATTTTTTTGTTGCATAGATCCTGTAGCTTCTTCAAGAAAGAAAATTCTAGATTGAGAAGTTCCCAATGAGTATTGAGAGCTAATTGAGGGAAGATAGCTTGTATCTTGGATGAGAGAAATTGGGGTTCCAATTATTGATGCATTGTTTGAAATTATTTCTAAACTATCAATTACAATAGCCCTACAATGAAATGAGGCCACTAATTTATGAAGGAGATGTAGATGCATAAATGAAAACCATAAAACAATACTAGGAAACTATGTACATAAATGAATTTGTGGAACATCTTGTAACTATATTCTTGTAGGCAAATAATAGAACCTTTGATTAAATCCTCTTCCAAAACAAGATCATTAAAATGATCGGGTAGTAGAGTAGGATGTGTGTGCATAACATCAGAGAGTTGCAGTTGAAATTTGAGATTTATAAAATGAGGTTGTTGAAAGGAGTCTAGAGATGTAACATGCAAACAAGGCTCAAGGCTAGGCATGCCTGCAAGAATGTTGGTAGTGGTATAATTTGTAGTTAACATTATCATCATGAAGTTGAAAGTGTGTGGAATAAATTGGCCTACGAGCAAGTTCAAAATATGATAATTAGGTATTGCAAAAAATAATGTCATCATCATGTAGTTAAAGATGAGTGGTAGAAATTGACTTGCGAGTAATTTGAAATATGATAATTGGGTATTGTAAAAATATGTAACTAGGCCTAATAGAAAATAGTTTGAGCAATTACGTTTTCACTTTTTAGGTTAATTGGCATATCACTTTCTTGGTAGATGGTTGAGA
>VDFB02372175.1:44188-58540 GCA_007258455.2 Sequoia sempervirens | reverse complement strand
TTACTATTTATAGTAAGTCAAATTGAAAACATGCTAAAAATAGTAAATCAGTTGCATGCGTCAGTGTCAGCCAGCAGGTCATGTGGTGAGGGTCGCCTCATTCGAATTTCACGTCGATCGGAGCTTGGGAGCTATCGGAAACATGAGCTTACTATTTATAGTGCTTTCACCTTCTGTGAACAGCTAAAAATAGCGGTGGTGACTAAAAAAGTGGGCGTTGTCGACGAGTTGATAGGGTTATGAAGAAGCTATGTTTGAAATTTCAAGTTGATCCGAGCTTCAGAAGTGCAAAATTGAGAAGACCTACTATAAATAGCAGGGCACGATACTGGCGAAGGATGATGAAAATTTGTCTAAGTCTGGAGTTTCGTCCAGCAGGCCTGGCAAAATGCGCCCAGATTGATGAAGAGGCATAAAATTTCAAAGTATGGCGTTCATCCTGCTCAGGGGGCAAAATGCGCCCAAGGTACAAAAGTCAAAGCGAAGTCAACTTTTTTTTTATCCTCCTACATGGGCAAAATGCGCCCAAAAGCTGCCATGTGAAGACAAAATCTAGGAAGCTGAAGAGTCACTTGTTGAAGGCGTTGAATGTTTTCATCCTCCTCCACATAAGAAATGCGCCCAAAGCATGGCAAGTGAAGACAAAATAAGGAAGGCAAGGTGGCGTTGCATGTGTTTCATCCACCTCCCTATGCTAAATGCGCCCATGCAGCTAAGGAGTCAACAAGTCAACAAAACTCATCCTCCTCTCACCTCCAAATGCGCCCATCCTCCTCCTATCCTCATATGCGCCCATGATGCAAAGGCAAGTCAATGGCGTTATAAATTCATCCTTTACCCCATGCTAAATGCGCTCAAGCTAAGGAAGGAATCAACAAGGTCAAAGGGGCGTTTCAAACTCCATCCTCCTTCATGTGTGAAATGCGCCCAAATAAGGGCAAGTAAAGACAAAAACGAAAGGGGAATATTCCAATGGAGGTGGCGTTGCAGATTTTTTTTTTTTCCTCCTCTCACCCCAAAATGCGCCCAGGCTGCATAAGGGTGGTGAAATAAAATTGTTGAGTGGGGTGAGGTTGATAAGTATGCTAGGCGTGAATTTTAAATATCCTCTTCTAAATGCGCCAAGTACAAGATGATAGTGCTAATATGCTTGGCGTTGAAAATGCCAAGGTGTTAGAGACTTTTTTTGCTAAGGCGTGATTTTCTTTCCTCAGTGTGCTATACGCCTTAAGTATGAAGTGAAATATAAATTGAAGTGATGAAATATCTCTAAGGCGTTGGAGTTAGATAAAATTGCCTTGCAAGTGTGGAGCTAAATCAAGTGTGCCAGGCGTGAAATTTTTTTTTTTTTTAAGTAAGTTGATGAAATGATACTTCTCTCGCTGGCAGGCAAACAAAATTTTCTAAGGCAAAATTTCCAGAGTGATTTAAAAAATTTCTAAGGCACAAAATATTTTCTCCCTTAGAAAAACGCCTAAGTCTGGAGAGGTGATGGAATTCTCAGAGCACGAGCAACTTTTCTCAGTGATGGAGTCAGAGACAAGGATAATTCAAGTTCTTCAAATTTTTCAAGAAGTTTGGGCAACACAGAGTAATCACAATCGAAGAACGAGGACAAAATTGTTGAAAGAATAATTTTCTAAGGTTCAAAATTCAAGAAAATTAAATGAACCCGTTCGTTGGGCACCCATGGGTTCGATGCGTTCTGGAGAAAATTTTCTTCTGGGTATCGAAGATTATCGATGAGGAGTTGATTCTAAGGTCTTCCACAGCTTGTCGAGGATTCTGGGATGAAGATTTTAAGTGGGCACCAGGTTGATGAGTTTTCCTAAGGGAAATTTGAAAATTTTCTAAGGCAAGTGGGAAGAAAATGTGTTTTCAAGGTGAAATTCTCTAGACGGTGAATTTGAAAGAAACTGCCTAGGTGAATTTGCTTCAATCCTTCGTGAAGATAGTTTTCTTGGGCCAGAAATGAATAAAATCGAGGTTGTCAGAGCTCCAGCAGGTGAAATGAATTTCTTGAAGATGCAGTTGAAGTTGATATTGTCAAAGGGATGATACGCCTTTGAAGAAGATGGATCAAAATTTGGCTAAGGCATGAACTTGAACACGAAGTTGGCGATGAACGCTTGGAGATCAAAGCATGAAAATCAGGTAAGTGAGTTAAGTTTATATCATGAAGTATTCTAATACCCCTATCCTTGCTTGTTTTGCAGGAGGAACGTTGAAGCCTGAGCACGATGACTTGAGGTGGAAGCACGATGAAGATGAGTTACAATCTCAAAGGAAGAAAATTTGCAAGAAAATGGCTAAGTGTTAAGACTTAGCATAACTCAAGTGACGAAGATGAAGACCCTCAAGTGGAAGAAATCAAAGGACAACGCCAAGAAAGAAGAATCGAGAACAGTGTGAACAAGTCTACAAATGGAATCTTCTAGAAGGATGATGGTGGACATTATGGCTCATTTATTACCCCTCTCCTCTGTGGCGGTTTTTAGGGCAATATTATTTAGGGCTGAGGTGGCACGATTCTGGCCACTCTATTGATTGTAACCCTAGCCGTCTTTTGGGACTTGGCTAGCTATATAAAGGGGGAGTCCCCCTCATTTGTATTAGATTAGATAGTAGATAGTAGACAGTAGAGAAGATTAGAATAGACATAGAGTAGGGGGACAACTTAGAAGTAGCTTAGTATTGTAGAGCATTTTGCATAATTTGGAGAAGAGAGAAAGTTTTCCCTTTGAAAACTTTTGAAGAGATTGTTGTGTAACACATTTTATGATAATAGATCTTTTCATTGATGATGGAATTCGTCTTGTCATGAAATGCTAGCAAGGTTTCTTCTTCCTTTCGTATCCAAGTAGCTTAGTTCATGCAAATAGCTTACTTTGGTGTGTGGTGTTTTATTGAGATAGCTTCGCTTTATTCCATACCACTAGCGGCTTGTTGATGATAAGTCCGCCTTGCGTGGTCAACTGGACATTATCTTGTGTTTAACTTCGGCTGTGATTTATATGCTTATATGCGTCGTTGTGATGGTGTATGCATGTTAAGTCATAATTTGAACATCTTTTGCTATTTCCCTTGAAGATTGCACCGATTTTGTTGAGGCTGTCCGACGGAGGCTAGGTGAAATCCGGTTGAAGTCTATTGAAGTGAAGCTCCACATATCCTGCATTTAGAATAGAACATAAACTTCTTAGGCCCTACACCCTTTTCAATTCAGTACTTTCTGGTAGAATAGGAAACCCGCACTTCATAGATAAATCTTTCGAGCATTTTGAATCCCTTTCTCCACTGCCGAACAATTCTATAAGTCCCCTTGAAATACCAGCAAATCACATCGAGCCAAACTGAGCCTATTCGCATTTAAAGAACCTTGGAGTGGAACGCACGAACTCTCTCGCAATCTTAGCGTGCTGGATACTTTGATCAAGAGAGGATAGGGAAGCTGTTGGCAACTTTATTCTGCGTTGGTGCGGTCACGAAAAACACATCAACATGTCTCCCAGCAGACATTTCTTCCTTGTTCAGTAGGCTTTCCGTTGAATATCTCAGATCAATCTCAGCATCACCCGGTCATCCGGAAATCAGTGTCGAAGTTGCCCAGTCGTAACAGTGCTGTCAGCTATTAAATAGGGAGTTAGTAAAAAATGAAGTATCTTGAGAAAATGGACGCCTATGTGCTCAAAAGATGACTTTTCGGAATCGTTGAAGTCTCACGATGAATCTCAGAGCTTCACCCGGGTTGTCAACTGAAGTTCCAAATTTGCTTATTTATAAATAGCAATTTTCTATTTTTAGCACCCTTGCTAATTGCATGATAATAAATATTTTATTATTATTTGAGCTTCCAGTCAGTGGCAGTGCAACTGAAGGGCAACCAATCAGAGGACTTCTATTATTGTCAGGGTTTTGAATTCTTGCAGTTGTCAGATTAATGCGAATTTCATCTTCTTTAAGCATGGCGCCTTCTTCATTTATCATTCATATTTTCAAGAGAATTCGTATTTTTCAAGGAGATTCATATTTTCTTCAAAGGGAAAATCGTAATTCTCAAAGGCAAATTTTGTCAAAGGAAATTCATAATTTTGAAGCAAAATTCGTTTTTCTTCAAGGCAAAGGCGTATTTTCAAGCAAAATTCGTTTTTCTTCATTCACAAGGCGGATTTTCAAGGGAGATTCGTATTTCTCAAACAAAGGCAGATTTCTCATCTATTTGCAAAGGCGATTTCTCCAATCACATTCTTTTGCAGGTTAAAGTTCACAGTTCTCAGCAATTCAAAGAAATCTTGAGCGATTTTCACAGAAGGAGAGCATACAAAAAACGTCTTTTTCCTCCTTGATTCTCAAATTTCTCTCATATTTCAATTCGCATGTTCCTGAAATTGGCGAATTTGGCAAGTCTAAGTATCTGGATCATTCTCATATAATTTCCTCGAGTTAGAAACGTGCGTTTGATTTTTCACGAATTTTTAACTTCAGAACGTTCGTTCTTGAGTTACTAATTTTCTCAAGTGAAAATCTTTGTACGATCAAGTAGAAGTTGAATTTTCGCAAATCTGACTTTCTGGGTTGTCTTAGAATCCTTTTACGGACAAAACCCATATCTCAGATTTTTCATTGAAAATAATTCTTCGAAAGACTATTTTAACTCTCGCAGGCTATTTTTAGCTTTCCAGAAATCTTGTCAAAACATAGTCAAGTTCACAGTCAATAGGCGAGTTTTTCAAGTAAGTACACACAGACTGAATTCAAGACCAAATCGGTCTTAATTCATGACTTCATCAGAAAAGCTGACACCGATTTGTATCAAGTTGTAGAGGAGATGTTGGTTATCACTTCAGTTACGGAGCCGCCAAAATTGCCAGTCAGTGAAATGCTAGTTCGAGTGTGCAAAGATTGCCAAGATTGCTCAAGTTGTTGACATTCAGATGTTGACGCAGTTAACAATCTCGTTGAGGGATTGGTTGCTCGAAATCGCGACCAGTAGACTTCAGTTTCCACCTCTCAGGATAGACATTACACACATGAGTTGAACTTGCTGTTACCCTTTCAAGTTAACTCGATGTTTTCATCACATGCATATCTATTCTGAGATTCGCCTTTCACACTTGGAGTTTCTTTTAGGGTTTTTCGTTAACTGATGGTAGTCTTCCAGTTAACATGCTTTCAATAAGGACGTGCATGCTCGCACAATTGTCCATTTTTAGATTAGATGTTTCCGCTTAACTGATGGTAGCTTCAGCTTAACTATATAGTTTACTTCATTAGGGTTTGCAGCAAGTCTTGCATGCATTGCAAGAACTGTAGATGACTCAAGGTGATTTTAGGGTTCCCTACACCTTGATGTATATAAATAAGAGCTTTTGCTCATTTGTAAATAACTTTTGCTTGAGAGAGAAATATATGTTGCGCCTACCTTGCCCTCAATATTGCTCTTTTTGGTACTTGTTCATGTGTCTTCACTATTGCAATTGATTGTTATGCCACATAGGGTTTCGAAAGATTGTAATGCTGAATTCTTTCCATAGTTTAGATATATCTGTTTGAACATCTTTATCATTGAAGTCAATTGTTATGCCACATAGGGTTCCAAGAAATTGAGATGATAAATCTGTTTTGTGTTAATTTACCATTGTGATCAATCGTTATGCCACATAGGGTTTCGAGAAATTGCAGTGATAAATCTGTTCTGTGAATCTTTATCATTATAATTGAAAGTTATGCCACATAGGGTTTCGTGAGATTGTGGTGATAAAGGCTGTTTTGTGAAGACTTTGCTTTTTCAATCAAGTGTTATGCCACACAGGGTTCCATAAGATTGTCTTGGTAAATTCTTAAATCTGTTTTGTGCCCAATAAGCTGGTTTAAATTGAGATGATAGTTGCGCCACCTTGCCCTCAAGTAGAGAATTTAAACCCGTTTATCGTCAGTTAGTCAAACCTTGCTCCGTTTCCTCTCGCTCTGTTTTCCTGAGGAGATTGGATAGATTAAATTTAAGTTGTAGTTAGTAGATCTGCAAAACCAGAGAAAACTCAGCTGCAACGTATAGGTTCTTTCAAGAAAGCCTTGTGCCTCTACAGCTGAAACAAAAAGACAGGACATAGTTTTAGCTTATTTTCCTTTGCAAGTATATTTGTCAAAGCACAACGAGGGAGCTTCCCCTCCATAATTTGAAGAGCACTCATTGCGTAGTGTACATAGGCTGTTCATAACAACTTCTACTCCAGAGGTGTTAGTTGTTACGCCAACACAAAGCTAAGAATTTAATATTTTATGTTGGGCCCAATCACTTTATTTTCAAATGGGCAACATAAATATTATTGTAAAGCCTATGTAATGATTAAATAAGTGTTTTTAACACTTATTCAAAATGTAGTTCAAAAAGGGCTTTTGGATGTAATTTAAAAGTAATTTTAAATGCTTAAAAGGAAAAGTAAATTAAAATGAAAAATAAAATAAAATAGAGCGCCCAAACTAGGTGCCAGTAAAAGAGAGGTCAAGGCTCAAAGCAAAGCATCAGAATTTTTGTCATTTCATTATTCCTTGCATTTTGGAAATTGAAGCATTCAAGCATGAAAACCCTTGGTGTTGGAGATCCAAACGACAATAACCCTCTTGGCTTTCTGTAGTTGGATTTGGGGACAAAAACCCTCGTCTCCAATAGAGGCAATTCTATTCAAAGATTGCACTTGGACTTATAGATTGAAATCATTTTCATCTTGCTTTGATGTTGCTACAGTTATTTGAAGTCATTTTCATCTTGCTATAGTGTCACTGCAGTGATTTGAAATCATTTTCAGCTTGCTGCAATATCATTACAATGATTTATTGAAGATTTCACCATGTGGAGGTTTGGATTGATTAATATTTGCAAGCAAATCCGATATATATATTATTGGCTGATTGAAAGGCATTTTCAGATCATTTGCAAACCTAAAATGGGTAATTTATGAGGGTTTATAGCTGTTATTGCATGCATTATTGCCGATTACATTGGCTACCATAAATAAAAATCAGTTCTGGGGTTTCTATGCTGGTGTTTGCATGTTTATTGTTGCTTTCATATTTATCCAACAACTCATTATCCAATTCTACTTTCATATTTGGTTAATTTCAATGTATAAGAGTTTCATATAAACATCGATGAATGATAGTATCATTGTCATAAGAAAGCAGTCATAATCAGCAGTCATATTTGATATATTTGACACATTCATTTCATATCTTCTGTTTATGTCACATTTGAGGATGTATGCCAGCATTATGAGGGTTTGAATTTGTTATTTGGAAGTGTAAGTTTGATTTACAAATGTTTGCAAAATTGTATTATTGCTAATCAGCTAGGCTTTGGCATCTACATTGGTTATTTGATTATTGTTTCAGCTTATACATGCTTGATAAATTATCCATTTCACTTCCTAAAGTTGTCCAATTGGGGCCATTACACTGGTATTCGAGCTTAGATCTTACTAGCCTCTAAGGTATAAAGCTGACAATTTATTGCAGAACTTTGATCTTGCTAGCCTACAAGGTTAGAGACTTGGATCTATTTTTTTAAGAAAAATAATAAGAAATTGGAGAAGATCTACAGAACAGACTATGGACGACATTTTTAGCACTTTGAAAAAATAGCAAACAGATTTAATACAATACATAGAAGCTCAAAAGACAGTGCTAGCTACAGATGATGAATACGATGGCTTATGTCAATCAACTTGTAATAATTTGACGTTCCAAGAGTTCTATGAGCTAAAGATGAAGTATGGTAGAAGAGCTTAATCAAAGCACAAGAAAATGTTCTTGGAAAAAGAAGAGAGAATGGAAATGGAGATCAACAGGCTACAAAAGAATTTTCCATGCAAGATGAATGTAAGGATCTCTCATCAAAAACAGATGTTTTATTGACTTCTAATGACTGTCTATGTCAGCAAAATATTGATGAAGTCAAGGAGGAAAAGGCATCACTAGTTCGCTATGAAGAGACCAAGATGGAAGATGAGATGCCAGTCCATGAACTAATCCATTGATCTTCCAAAAGGTGAGTCATTGCCGCATATCATTGATTTTCATGATAGCCATGTTAATGAGCACGCGATTGAGGAGAATGTTTTGGTTAATCCTAACATGGAGATCTTGAATTACAAAGGTGGTGGTATTGAGACCATCGATCTTCCAAAGGATAAGTCTTTACCATATGTGGTTAATTTTCAAAATAATTATGTTAATGAGAATGTTTTAGTTAATGCCACTAATTTTGAAATTATGAATTACAAGAACGGTTATGTTGAGGCAAGCCTCTTGAAACATCTAAACCAATAGAAAAAGGTAAGCACCTTGACTATTCTTGTGATTACAGTTCAAAAGTGTTGGAAATATTGTTGTCATTGATGTCAAAGGCCGACCCATGTATAGCATCCTGCTGAACGGGTGCTAAATAAAACAAAAATAATATTAAAAATTAGGGCAACCCCCTCTTGGTGCCGCCCCAAACTTGGGCTTGTGTAATTAAATTTAAATAAATTTTTGAGGGCCTCCCAAAATGGGACAACCCCCATAGAGTGGTGCGCCCAACTTTGGGCAAAGGAAATAAAACAATTAAAGTTTATGTCTTGTCGGCCAACCCATATGAAGAGGTACTTAGAAATGAAGGGTTGTCATTTCTTGGAAAATATGTGTCTTTTCTAAGTGACTGCCCTCCCTGGCAGAGATGTAATAAGGGATGGTAGCAGATTTGTAGAGAGATCTAAGGGCAGAAATATAGCAGATTTATGAGCCAAAGCATAACTGATTTTGTGAAGATTATATTGCCGATTTATGAGTGGAAGTATGGCAGATTTCTGAGCAGATGTTAGGACAGATCTAAGAAGTTGCAAGTAAAATTGCTATATTATTTTGTGGCGGTTGGAGCCTCCTATCTGAGGAAATTGAGAGGTTGGTGCTCAGTGGTGGGGATTGGAGTCTCTAGTGGGTTGGTGCCTATGAATTTTGTAAGATTAATACAAACAATATTTTGCCATGGTTTTCTCCCGTAAGGATTTCCATGTAAAATTGTGTATCTTGTGCATGTTCTTAATTGCTACATCTTGCATGAATAGTATTGCTATGGATAATTAAGGTTTGAAATAATATTGTTATGTTTGATTGAGTTGAGAAGAAGTAAAGTTTTGATCTATACTGATTCACCCCCCCTCTCAATATAAGTGTGTGTTTCATCAAAAAGGTGAAGGTAATGAAATTAGTACAATTTATTGCTTCATACTATACCATTAAAAGATTCTTGTCTTCATCGAAAGCATTCTAAAAAAAGATGAAAGGGTAAAGGATACAAATTATAACATAGGGTATATAGATTGCTTGGCTCAAATTCAAAATTGTTTATGCATATGGGATCTACGTGACATTTTGAGTTCCTCAGCCCATGCATTTGGATTAAAAGTAGAATCACAAAGAATCGTATAAAAATGTTGTGAATTCTAACAACATAATGGAGGTTCAACATGGGCCAATCCTTAGAGTTAAGTTCTACACTCAAAGACAAGTTTACGAGTATTATAGAACATGGTCTAATGGAGGTAGTCGAAGTTGCAAGGATAGTGAGATGCTCAATATGGGATGGTGGTAAGCAAGGTAGGCGTCATTTTCATATTCATTTTTTCCTAACTAAGCATAGTGTGGTGTAATTGGAATCATGCCACAAACAAATTTACCACTCTTGGATATATGAAGGAGAATTCACAAAAGATGAAATACTACAAGATGGCTCCACCACTCCTTGCATCATGAAGGCACCACAACTCATCATCACATTGGATAGACACAAGGTGTGTGATGAATTCCATGTCATGAATCCAAGAAGACCAACAAAGTATTGGGTATACAATGGTTACATTATTGAAGAGTTCACAATTAGTTGAGATTCAAAAGGAAAGAAGTAGTGCTTCAAGGCATTGAAGATACAGCCCAAGAATCATCTTAACTAAGAGAATGAAGCAAGTAGCTTGGGGCTGCATATCAAACGTAGACAACTACTGCTTCATTCATAGGTGAGACACCTCATCATGGTGATGTTTGGTTTATTTTGGATAAGCATAGTATGGTGCTCAATGTTATGCCTCTAGGATTGCCACCAAATAGAGGATTTCATCAAGAGGGAAGAAACATGTTGAAGATATATTTCCCATTGAAGAAGTACTTGATGCCATGAAAAGAATTCAAGGTGCTCAAAATAATATCGAAGTAGTGCAACAAAAGCTTGGTGGTCAACTCATTTGTTACATAAGGCAATCCTTGGCCTTGCAAGAGATCGAGAATATTCGCAAGCATCAAGGAGAATACATCATTTGTTATCAAAACAAAGAGGAACATATTGACAATTGGTTACGGTCCTTGTCTAACCTTAGTCATAAATGGGAAGGTACAATCATGGAGCTCGTCATGGCCTCCCTAAGGTTTGCATTCTTATTGTTGTGAATAAGCTAACTAACCATGTGCAATTCATTGTCATTTCCCTTCAAGTAACCTAGTTCTTTTTCAAAGAAGTGATTAAATTACATAGATTGTCTAACAACATTGTTAGTGATAGGGATAGTTGATTCCTTAGTATTTGGTTGCAGGACCTACTTCAATTGACAAGTACTAAATTTACTTTGGGCACAACTCACCACCCTCATACTAATGGATGGACAAAATGAAAAAGCACATGGATTGAAGAACATTTGAGAAGCTACAACACTTCCTATCACATGTCTATAGGTATGTATCTATTTATGGCACATATGACTATGATACTCTAATTTCGGTCAATTTGGTGTTTGCAAATAGTAGGGTACCAACCACTAGTGAATTGGTCAAGCATCACCAAGACACATTGAGAGCACTCAAGGATCATCTTCAACAAGCTCAAGACAAGCAGAAGCTCTATGCTATCATCCACATTGAAGAGAGGAAGTTGAGAAGCAGAAAATCATGGAGCTCCTAATGTGTTGGAAGAATCTCCCCACAAAAGGTGCTACAAGGGTTGGCACAATGATACTTGAGCATCTAAGTTTGCAAAGTTTTTTTCAGCAAGAGTCGCTTCACTTGCCAAGAAAAGGATCCAGACCCTATGAACATTACAACATGATTCATAATGTTGGCACAATGACACTCGAGCGTCCAAGTTTGCATAAATCTCATATTGCTTTTTGGCAGGAGTTGTCTCATTTGACAAGTACAAGATCCAAGCTCTATGGACATTACAACATGATTCATCACATTGGCATGATGATATTTGACCAATCTGGTTTAGAATTGCTTGAGGGCAAGCAATTTTGGGAAGGTCAGACTGTCATGTCCTCTTTTTCAGATTCAAAAAATTAATAATATTTTAAGTTGGACCCAATCACTTTAATTTCAAATTGGCAACTTAAATATTATTATAGGGCCTATGTAATATTTAAATAGATGTTTATAACACTTTACTCAAAATGTAATTCACAAAAGGATTTTAGATATAATTTAAAAATATTTTTAAATTCTAGGAAGTAAATTAAAATAAAATAGAGGGCCCAAAGTAGGTGCCTATATAAATGAGCTCAAGGCTCAAAGCAAAGCTTCCAATTTTGCCATTTCATTATTTCATCCATTTTGGAGATTGAAGCATTCAAGGACAAAAATCCTCATCTCCATTTCATCCCCATTTGAGGCGATTCTATTCAAGGATCACACTTGCACTTATAGATTGAAGTCATTTACAACTTGTTATAGTGTTGCTATAGTGACGCTACAATAATTCATTGAAGATTTCAACTTGTGGAGGTTAAAATTGATTAATATTTGCGAGTGAATCAGATATATATATTTTATTGGCTGATTGAAAGGCATTTTCAGATCACTTGCAGACCTAATATGGATGATTTATGAGGGTTTGTTGCTATTATTGCATATATTATTGCTGATAACATTAGTTGTCATAAATAAACATCAGATCTAGGGTTTTTATGTTGGTGTTTCCATGTTTATTGCTACTATCATAATTTATCCAGCAACACATTATCCAATTCTACTTTCATATTTTGTCAATTTAATGTACAAGGGTTTCATGTAAACATTAGTGAATGATAGCATCTCTGTCCATAAGAAATCAGGCATAAATCAGCAGTCATATTTGATATATTTGATACATACAATTCATACCTGCTGTTTATGTTGCATTTGAGGATGTAAACCAGCATTATGAGAGTTTGAATTTGTTGTTTGGAAATGTAAGTTTGTTTACAAAGGTTTGCATTATTGCATTATTGCTAATCAGCTAGGGTTTGGCATCTACATTGGTAATTTGATTATTGTTTCAGCTTGCACATGTTTGATAAATTGTCTATTTCCTAGAGTTGTCCAATTGGGGGCATTACATAAGGTTGGTGGGAGCAGCAGATAATGAGTGAACAATGCAGTCTATTGTGGAAGGAAAAATCAAAGAAAATATTTTTTCCTTCCATAAGATGAAAGCTTTGGGACATGATATATTTCCAACCCTTTTATCAAGCTTTTGGCGTTTCATAAAAATTGATCAATTGGTTGTCATAGAAAAATCTTTAGGAGAAAAAAAATGTTCAAGACAATCATTGCAACTATAACATGGTTTACAAAACACTTTCAATAGCCAAAAGAATGAAACATTTGCTCCCAAAAATACTATCAAGGATCTACTCAGTTTTTTTTCGTAGGAAGTCATCTTACTAACAATGTCATGTCAAATTGTCCAAAGGCCGTGTCTAAGTGGTAAAACATGTACATTATCACAATGAAAACCTAGGGTTAGATCTCCCCAAGAACCACTAGGCTTAGGCATGAGAAACAACACTTAGTGCCTAGGGATTAGAGCCCCCATTTGTGCTCTACAAGACAAGGGTCCAATAAAACCCCCAATCGAAAAAATATAATGTCATGACAAACTACTTCACTCACTTCAAACTCAAAAGCTTATGTGGTCCTCATCGAGTTGGATATGTCAATCTCTTGACCAAAGCAATTGGGACCTGATAAAACAAATGTTAAATATTTGTCATGTTAAAAAGTCAAATCATGTCCTAGATCAGCAGATGCATTAGAAAAACAAATACAATATCTCCCAAAAGAAACATCGAGGATCATTTTGTATCTTCCTAAGGATCCGTCATGGGGATTGTTTCAGTCTTTATTTATTTATAATAATGGAGGAAACTTCCTAACAAGTTTATTGCCAAAAAAAAAACAATCCAAAAGAAAACTGCAAGGGTTGCCAGCAACAGAGAAAGTGTAGAAAACCCTGGTTTCCCTCTGACACTGCTCTGACTGATATTTTAAGTTTTTCTGACGTTTTTGAAGTTTTGTGATTTTTTTGCAAATTTTGGATTTTCAATGCAATAAATGAAAGTACGACTTTTCAAGGAAAATAATAATAAATTCTATAAAATTCAAACAACTCTGGAAATGAAGCAATATGGACGCCAGTATCTTTATTTGTTCTTTTCTAATGATTACAACAACACCCAGATACATGCAATAGTAAAAACAGTGAATTTTGCAATATTTAAGAAACCTGGTATCTGCTGCAAATGTAGTACAGATCTGTACGGCTGAGTAAATGGATGCTCTTCTCCCTCCGTATTTTGATCTCAGAAGTCTCCCAGCTAGTTGGCGCCTCCAAGGAAAGAGGTTAGACACCAGTATGATAGGCGTTTTTCTCCCAAAGAAAGAACACGTGTTTTCTCACAGGTACGGCCTGACAAGAAGGTACGGCCTGTCAGAAATCAGACTCAAGAATGTACGGCCCTCTTAAATACTGATATGCAAGTCTCTGAAATATGGCGCCTTGAGGATTAGATACTGTCTGAATGCAAATAGCTGAATAATCACTGAAGATGATGAATCCTCTGAAGCTCTGTAGTTTTCTCTGAATAAGAAAACCTCTGTAGGCAATAGATCAAGTGATATTGCACACTCTCTGAATTGCTTTCCGCTGGAGATGGCTCGTTCTCCAAGGAATCGAACGTGAAACCCTAAGTCTCAGGCTCAGATCAATTTGATCAATTTCTCAAACTCAATAATCACATAATGGCTCACTTTCCAAGGCAAAAACCTCAAATAAGCTGAAAAGTGCGATTCCCTTGAAAATAGGGTTTTAATAAATATTTGACTTTTAATTTTCTTATTTCTCCATAGTTCTCCGTCAAATATTTAAATCATAATTTAAATGTTAAACTGGCCCCCTTCATGATGGCGCACCCCTCAAGGCAGTCACTTAAGTTATAATTTAAAATTATAACTTTATATTATAAACATTAAATAATTAATATTTAATCAATACGATCAAATATTAATATCTTC
>VDFB02372175.1:0-42349 GCA_007258455.2 Sequoia sempervirens | reverse complement strand
CTGTTCATAGTAGACTGAAAGGTAGCTGGCGCATTAGTGAGCCCAAATGGCATCACTACGAACTCGAAGTGCCCACAATGACATCTGAAGGCTGTCTTCTCTATGTCCTGCTCACGGACTCTAATCTGATGATAACCCGACCATAAATCAATCTTCGTAAAATAACATGCCCCATGAAGCTCATCAATCAACTTATCTATCCTCGGTATCGGGTATCTATTTTTAATTGTCCTCTTATTCAGGACCCTGTAGTCAATGCACATGCGCAACGTTCCATCCTTCTTCTTCACCAATACAACAGAAGAAGCGAACGGCGACTTGCTAGGTCTAATGTGACCCATAGCCAATAACTCCTTTATAGTCTTCTCAATCTCATCCTTCAATCTTTTCGGATGCCTGTAAGGAGTTAGCATGACGGGTTTTGCACCCTCCTCGAGCTCAATGATGTGCTCTATCCCTCTATCTGGAGGTCTACCTGGCGGAATATCACTGAACACCTTATCATGCTTCACTCTGATCTTCTGAATGTCCGGATGATACTCTGTCTTTTGCTGTCCCTCTCCCGTAAAGGTGGCAAGTAAATGACACTCGCAGCCCACTTACCATGTCATGACGCATGAGCCGCTCCATTCGGCGAAAAGAAATTGTTTTAAGGTCGCTGTCCCGTATTGCCTTAAGAATGTGAGTCTTCCCGTCGACCTCAAAACGTATCTCCATATCCTTGAGACGAAGTGTGACCTCCTCCAAGGAGTGTAACCACTTCATTCCCAATACTAAATCAATGTCTCCCATATTGACAACATAATAATCTGCCTTGAACTCATAGTTGTTCAAGCGTAATGGAAGATCTCTAATCATGCGTTCGCATCTCAAAGTGTACCCATCTGCCACTTTGACTCTGATGCCCTCAAACTCCTCTGTAATAAGCCCTCGTTTCTCAACGAACCTAGCATCAATAAAATTATGTGTAGCTCCTGTATCCAATAGGGTAATGACCCTCTGACCTGCTAATACACCGCGGAGCCGGAAAGAACCCTCCTGCTGGATGCTAGACAATCTACCCTGCTGTATCTGAAGCTCAGGCTCTACCTCTACTCTATGCTCTGGAGTCTCTGACTCTGAATCATCTGAATGCTCTGGCTGCTCTGAATTTTCTGATTCTGAGTCTTCATAGTATGCCCACATAACACGATTCGCCTTGCCCTTAGGTCTTAGAGGGCAATCGTGATTGGCATCATACGGTCCCTTGCAGTAAAAGCATAACTTTTTCCTGCGAAGGTCATTCAGGGCCTCACGATCCAAAGGTGGGAAGGCTGATTTACCTTTCGAATCGTTTTTATAATCTGATTTGTTTTTGTTATAATCAGATTTATCATTGTTTTTATTGGAACCCTTGTTGTCTCTAAACGATGAAGAACCTCTGGAGTTAAATTTACTTGACGGGGCTGCGAACTCCATGTTACGTGCCTTCCTCATCGCCTCCTGTAATGATGGAGGATCAAAGGCTTTTATCCAGCCTTTAAGTGGTTCTGTCAAACCCTCCATAAAGAGAACTACCAACCGCCTATCAGATATGCTCGGAACCATGACGGAGTCTCTGAAAGTCGCTGATGTAAGTCTCGAGATTGCCACTCTGCCTCAACTGTGCCAAATCTCTGAAGTAGGTCTCCGGATCCTTCCTATCAAATCTCTCAACCAACCTGTCTACGAACTCCTGATATGAAGTGATCCTATCATGATGTAGCGTCACCATACCGTGATGCCACCAGTCATAAGCTACTCCCTCGAGGTGCGCAGAAGGTGAACGATAGCCGCCTCTCTTGTACCATCTGGACGCAGCGGTGAATGTGTCGTTTTGCTAACTGCTTGGGCTGTCATCTTCCCACTGCCATCAAACATCACCAGATTCAACCTGTTAGTTGCATGTTTGAGGTCATTATTCTGCTGTCGGGGTCTCCAATCCTGACGAGCCCTATTGTGTTCACGCCTCTGTGTGATAAAACGATCAAAAGTGATCCGTTCTCTAACTGCAGGAGGTATCAACTCCCACTCCTCGTTTGCTGCCATAAGGTTATCAGCAAACAAATCATCCCGATCCTCCTCTGGCATAGCCTCATCGGGATCCTGTCTCGTGAACGTAGGCCTTGTAGGCCTATCAGCTGTCCGTGACACTGTCCTAGGTGCTCTCCGTGACCCAGCATCACTCCTGTCATCGTCACGATGTGGTGACGGTCTCCTCGAAGTCCCTAATCTCTGCAGTGCCTGTGCCACCTGCTGTAATACATCATCAGATCGACGTTGTCTTGCACGAAGATCTCTGAGTGCGAGTAAGACCTCAGCATCATCCTGATCTCGGTTGTTCTGTGGGATCTCTGTCCTCGGTATATCTGTCCTGTCAGCCCTATCATTCCTGTCAGCCATGATTTCCGGCTGCCTGCTCAAACTGCGTTGCCTTTCAAGCAAGGCACGTCTGCGAGTGTAGTACCTGTATGTATCAATTTCCTCTAGTTGCATGTGATGGCCAAACCCTAGGATGGCAGGATCAAGCTCTGATACCACTGTAGAAAACCCTGGTTTCCCTCTGACACTGCTCTGACTGATATTTTAAGTTTTTCTGACGTTTTTGAAGTTTTGTGATTTTTTTGCAAATTTTGGATTTTCAATGCAATAAATGAAAGTACGACTTTTCAAGGAAAATAATAATAAATTCTATAAAATTCAAACAACTCTGGAAATGAAGCAATATGGACGCCAGTATCTTTATTTGTTCTTTTCTAATGATTACAACAACACCCAGATACATGCAATAGTAAAAACAGTGAATTTTGCAATATTTAAGAAACCTGGTATCTGCTGCAAATGTAGTACAGATCTGTACGGCTGAGTAAATGGATGCTCTTCTCCCTCCGTATTTTGATCTCAGAAGTCTCCCAGCTAGTTGGCGCCTCCAAGGAAAGAGGTTAGACACCAGTATGATAGGCATTTTTCTCCCAAAGAAAGAACACGTGTTTTCTCACAGGTACGGCCTGACAAGAAGGTACGGCCTGTCAGAAATCAGACTCAAGAATGTACGGCCCTCTTAAATACTGATATGCAAGTCTCTGAAATATGGCGCCTTGAGGATTAGATACTGTCTGAATGCAAATAGCTGAATAATCACTGAAGATGATGAATCCTCTGAAGCTCTGTAGTTTTCTCTGAATAAGAAAACCTTTGTAGGCAATAGATCAAGTGATATTGCACACTCTCTGAATTGCTTTCCGCTGGAGATGGCTCGTTCTCCAAGGAATCGAACGTGAAACCCTAAGTCTCAGGCTCAGATCAATTTGATCAATTTCTCAAACTCAATAATCACATAATGGCTCACTTTCCAAGGCAAAACCTCAAATAAGCTGAAAAGTGCGATTCCCTTGAAAATAGGGTTTTAATTAATATTTGACTTTTAATTTTCTTATTTCTCCATAGTTCTCCGTCAAATATTTAAATCATAATTTAAATGTTAAACTGGCCCCCTTCATGATGGCGCACCCCTCAAGGCAGTCACTTAAGTTATAATTTAAAATTATAACTTTATATTATAAACATTAAATAATTAATATTTAATCAATACGATCAAATATTAATATCTTCCTCGTTTCTAACCCGATGACGACCGTTTGTGAACTCAGAAGTGATTCCGATGCCACCACCTAAAATAGCCTCTAAAAATAGCAATTTCGCAAAACCTCGTCGAGCGAGCGAACGAAGACAACTGATCAAACTTAGCTGACTGAAGCTGAGCCAAGCTCCGAAGTGACCCTCTATCCAGTCTATCGGCCTACGAGGGTCATGTGATAGGCCAATCCTGTCCTCTGAGAGATGTCACTGAGAAGGGGACATGACAGAAAGGACAATGTTATTGAATATTTTAATTTGCAGATCTTACCAAATACCAAATTTGATTTCAATACTCACCTTACAAGAAGTTCAACATCTTAAACCTCTGCTTGCAAAGAACCAATTAGCCTTGACAAATAGATACAAACAAATTTTGTGTCATCTACAACATTGTTGCATAAATGACCAGCAAATCACAAAAAAATTGTGAGAAATCAGGACTTGACCCCCAGTGCTATCTCTCCCAGAAAAACTCACAGTTTTTGTAATAAATCAACCCAAACAATTTTATCACACTTTTTTCTCAATTTATCATGATTTAATTACAAAAAACCAGTTTTTTGCATAAAATTGCAATGTTATCTGATGTTTTGGCTATTTTTGAATGTGGGGCATTTTTTCCTTTATTTTTTGAAAACCCTAACCTGATTAAATCACAATTTTTTGAAAAAAAAACTTTAGCTTTTGGTTTGCCAATTTATTCCCAAGAACAATTTTGGTTACCATGATTTAGACCACCATCCCTGTCCAATGAAAAAGAAAATTTTATCAGATTCTAGAATTCACTGAAGATAAGCTGCTAATGATATTTTTGTGTTTTCAGCTTCACTGGGGTTTTAAAAAAACTATATGGGAGCCCTCAATAAACAAAATGAAGCTCAAATGTCAAAACTCTACCATTGTGATTGAACAAAAAATTGCTTTGTTTTCCAAGCCAAATACAATTAATACAGGTAGCCTTGCATGCAGATCCTATCTCCCTCCAACAGTCCTCCCCATCCCCAGGACTGATGAAAGTGTGTTGTTAAAGAGTAAAGATGCAACGCAACTTCCTTTGGCAAGGAGTGAAAGAAAAATCTACAAAACCCTTGGTTGCATGATCAGAAAAACTTAAACCCAAATTGATTGTGGAATTAATTTAAAGGATTTCCACCTCCTCAAGAGGGCCCTGGCTATGAAACAAGTACAGCACATGCAAAAAACTCACAATGCCCTGTCAATATCTCTCTTTAGAAATAAATACTTCAGCTCTTCACCAGATGAAAACTTTGGCCAAAGAGACAATGTAGCAAGCTAGTGAGAATAAGTATTCACTTTTGGACCATAGCTGGAGTGGCATATGCCAGCTGTCAAAGGTTACTCTTCAAGAGCTACAAAAACTAAAGAAAAGTGGAGGGGAAAGTACAAAACAGATTGTGTAAGCCCATTGAATCAAAATATAGTTTGCCTAAACATAGGCAATTGTTCAATCATGATTTTCTATGGAACAATGGTGGATTTTCTTGAGATCACAAGCCTCACCCATATCTCTATTGAAAAAGCAACATTCCCCTCATCCAAGCAGGACACATCACTAGGAATAATGCAAAGCATACACAAGCTCAGTCTTGTTGATGGGTGTTTTATGACCACACCAACACAGAATAAAGTTCCCAACGGTCACTCTATCCTCTCTTGATCAAAATACCCTACATGCTAAGATTGCGAGAAAGATTATGCATTCAACTCCAAGGTTCCTTCATGCAGTGGACGTAGACTCAGTTGGCTCGATGTAATTTGCTGGTATCTCAAGGGGGACTTACGTAATTGTTCAACCGGAGATTAAAGATAAAGGGGTTTTCACAAAAATTGAAAGATTTATCAATGAAGCACGGGTTTCCTAAACTAACCAAAAAATGCGGAAATTGAATGGCTGTAGGGATTAGAAATATTATGGACTAATCTACACGCGGGACGTGGAGATCAACTCTTGCAGACTTCAACCAGGCTCTGCTTTGCCTCACTTCGGACAACATCCATAGAACCGGTGCAATCTTCAAAGGGAGTAACTAGAAATGTTCAAATTACAATTCAACAATGAAGACACCATCACGACGATGCATACCAACATGAAGATTGTAATCGAAGTTAAGTCCACATGGTTCCAGTTGACCACGCAAGGCAAACTCACCGTCAGTGAGCCCGCTAGTGGTATGGATTTAACGAAGCTTGCTTAAATTGAACACCACATTCCACAACTACCAACTACTTGCATGAAATGAAATCTATATTACTCTAAAATACTTTAAAATTCTAAGTGATTCGGAAGGACGAAGAAGCCTCGCTAGCTACCCACAACAAAAGATGAAATCACCATCAATGAAAACTCTTTTTATTATGAGAGTGTTCACAACAACTTCTTACAAAGCATTCAATGAGAAGGCTTTCCTTCCTCTTCAATCTAAGCTATGCTATCAAACTATGCTAACTGTCTCTCTATGCTCTGCTATTCTATGATCTCTAACCTCTAATCTAATCTAATGAATTACGAATGAGGGGGAATGCCCCTTTTATAGATGGCCAAATCCAGTGGACGGCTCAAATTGAGCCACATAAGCCCTAGTGAAGATTCTGCCCTAAAAACCGCCACAAAGAGGAGTGGGGTAATAAATGAGCAAAAGATTCCCACTCTCTCTTGAAGTCATAATGAGCAATTAATGTCCATCATCGTCCCCTAGAAGGTCTTCATCCAACAAGGTGTTTCCGTTCTCCTTCTCCTTGCCTGCAAACTCTATCAATCTGATCAACACAGCTTCATCCTCTTGAACTGATATGGCAGGCACGATCTCATTCTGAAACTCCAAGACTACAACCCCTTTCTCCTGCTTGATGACAATTTTCCTCTTAGCTGTCATTCTTTAACTCTGAAGCGTTTGAGGATGATTTCTACCCTTGGGTCTTCATTATTTCTCCCTCCTGATCTTGAAGGGTTTTCCAGTCTTGGACTCGATCATTTCTTCCCTACCACCTATCTTCCTGAGTTGGGTGTATATTGGGTCTTTGAGGAGAAACTCCAACACTTAGCCACTTCTTCCAACACCTCCCTTCACGACTCGGGTGCAAATGAGACATCATGGAGGAGTAAGTAACGTTTCCTTTTCCAAGGTTGTAATATTGTTTCGGAGTACTTGCTTCATCACCTCAAGTCATCATGCTTTGGCCCCAACGTTCATCCTGCAAAACAAATAAAGAAAAGAGCATCAAAACACTTTATAATAGAAACTCACTTCACTTACCTAATCCCCATGTTCTGATCTCCAAGGTCGGAGTGATCTCCGGATCTGATAGAGTTCATCATTTTCTCCAGCAAACTTTGCCTTCTTCATAACTTTCATCATGGGCGCTTTTAACATCCTAATGTTTTCATCTTCTTGTCTAAGCAATTTCGTTCACCTATCCTGTCCATCCTCTCTCAAGAGCTTGATGCTTGAGTTTCACTTTGTCCCAAGGGAGTCTTCTTTTACTTTCATGACTTACACAAAATCAACCCATCTTGAGCTTAGGCGCGTTTGACCCCTTTTGCCTTCTTTTTCTACGCCTTAGAAAATTTTATCCATCTGAGCCTTAGGAGATTTTATCTCTCCTTAGAAAATTTTATCAATCACAAGGCAAGCGTCCATTTTGAAATCCCAAGCCAAGTCGTAATACTTCATAATTTATTTCCCTTAGAAAATATTCAAGAACTCCCCTCAAAAAATATTTTTCAACTATATTACTCATGTGTACACTTGAAGGGGGTCATTTAATTTTTCTTACCCTTGAAAATATTTTCAACCTTAATGCTAGTTTTAACTTTTCCAACCTTGGGTGCATTTGGAGGTGTTTGGTTCATATTTCAATGCCCTGGCAAAAATCTTATCTCCTTCACAAAAGGGCGCATATTAGAGGGTCTCCCAACATTTTCATGACTTCGAAAATTTTGTATGCCTCTTTCTTCCTTAGGCGTATTTGGAAGGGGTTCATTTAATTTTTTATGACCCTTGAAAAATATTTTTCTAACGTTTATCTTATTCATTTCCAGCCTTGGGCACATCTGGCACTATGTGCTTCCATTCTCTTTGACATAGAATTTTTTCCAACTCATCCCCTTGATGGGCGCATTAGGGGGGTCCAGCTTCCACTTTGCTATCACTTAGAAAATTTCTCATCCACTTCCTTGCTAAGGGCGCATTATGAGAGGGGAGCTTCCACTTTTAATGCCTTAGAAAGACTTCAAGCCTCCTTCACCATGATGGGCGCATATGACACCTCCTCAGGTTGGGCGCATTTAGGGGGTCTTGGTTCCATTTTCCCATGCCTTAGAAAGCTTTTTATCCAACCCTTTCTAGCTTGGGCGCATCTGAAGGGGTCAACTTTCATTTTGAAACACTTAGAATATTTTCAAGCCACCTTCCTAATCTTGGGCACATTTCATAGGGGGAGCTTCTATTTTCTCACACTTAGAAAAATCTTCAACTCATCCTCTTTGTTGGGCGCAAATGAAGGGATGAACTTCCATTTCAAACGCCTTAGAAATTTTTCTCAACTCATCAGTGCTCATGGGCGCATTTGGAGGGTGGTGAAGCCATTTCCATTGACTTAGAAATTTTTTCCAAACCTCTTCTTGAGGGTGCATTTAGGGGTGGGGTCAGGAAATTTTCTTGTGACTTAGCAACTTTTCTCCAACCTCCTCCATCAAGGGCGCATATGAGGGGTCCTCAGGAAATTTCAATGCCTTGGAAAGTTTCCAGGCCTTCGTGATGCCTAGGGCGCATACAACAGGTGATGCTTCCATTTTTGATGGCTTGATCATGTTTGAACACTTAGTCAATTTTGTAACTGGTTCGCCCTAGCTTTCTATTTTTATTAAATCCCTTGAATTTCATACTTCTGCAACTCCAATTGACTTGAAATTTGCTCCATGGGATCTTCATGACCTATTTGACCTATTCACACATGCCTCTCGTGTTGGCCTACTATTTTTAACCGTGTTCTGGAGGTGACTTACTATAAATAGTAAGTACTCGGATTGCGCTCAAATTTTACCAGTAGAATGCTTAAGGATGCTAATCGCGATGGGATACATCAGTTTTCAAAGATTCTCGATTTTTACCCCTCATTTTGAGTCCCAAAGCTGGAAACCCTAATCTAACTTGCATGCACCTCAACTAACTTCCGTTTGACCTCGTTTTTGTTGCATGTTGCTCTGTTCGTGAGACTGAAGTGCTGGGGAGCTGCTGGAGTGAACCTGCTAAAAATAGTCAGTGCCTGAAAAAGTGACCAACCAACTGCCAGATGTGTTTGCATGTCATACTGCCCGGGAGATTTCAAAAAACCCAAAAAAGCCCAAAAAATTGGTTTGCATGCGAGCACCGGCTAAAAATAGCAAGTCCCTGAAAAGTGATCAACTTGTCTTGCATGTCACATTGTTGCGAAGCTCTCAAAAAACCCATAAAGAATATCCTAACATGCATTGAAAAATCATATATGCAAACCCTAAAATTGGCTTTGAAGCCAGAACTGCTAAAAATAGCAAGTTGTCAGAATCTGCTCAAATTTTGCATGTAAGTACCCTGAAGTGCTCCAAATGTGGTGTAGCAGTCAGGATTTCAAAAGTCTCGAGAAAAAGGTCCCAAATTGAGTACTTACTAAAAATAGTAAGTTGTCAGAATTCAGTGAAAATTTTATGGGAACCCGCTAGAAGCTTTTTGATTTCAGTACCAAGCTCAGACTTCAATTTGCTCACTCAATTTGACCTCAAATTAGCCCAAGAATGAAAACCCTAATTTCACAGACTTAGCCAAAATTTCAACTTAGGCCTAAAGATGGGCACATCCCCGAAAATATAGATGGGACAGAGAGATAGCCACAAACGACCCAAAAACAAAGCCAAAAGACCCGAAGAAGCAAAAATTAGGGGGTCCCCATTTTGAAGGGGGTGATGTGTGAAAAGGTCACAACAAGTCTAGTTTTCACTTTATGAACCTATGGTTAGAAAGGAACAACAGGTTATTTGAAGACAGCAATAGAGATGCCTCTAACCTCACCCAAATAACTTATTCCCAAGTTTTTGCAACAACTATGAGGTACACAGCAAGCTCATCAACCAAATAACAAATTCTACAATACGTGTAAAAGTTTAAAGATATTATTGACAACATGTGAAAAGATTCCAGAATGAAGTCATGGATCTGCTGATCAAAGCAGTGGTGTACCAGGACACAACCAGAAGCCCCTTTATTCACAAGGGAAAACCACTCTTTTGTCAAGTTCAAACCATGGTTTCCTTAAAAAAAGGTATGGTCAAATGAATAGACAACTAAAAAGGAAAAACAAAATAAAAAGCATGCTTGCCAATGTTCATGTCTTCTTTTCCAAGATCTAGGTGTGTATAGACACACTGCACCAAAGCCTGTTTGAGTGGCATTCACTATGACCACATCTTCCTAATAAACATCCCTCTTCCATATCTTCTCCCTACCACTTCTGTAGAAATTTGTTTTATCTACAGCTAGTCTTTTTATTACTTATATATTCACCTTGTTCCCTCCACATCCTCAGTCTACCCTGATGACTTATATCCCTAGTCATTCCATGTTGTCCCCTATTCCAATATCAGTCCCCATCACCTCCTCCCAACTATTCCTTTACACTTCTTCATGTCTGCTCACCCCCTTTCTAACCCATCTTCCTTCCCTCTCTTTAAGTCTTTAAAATCCTATGAAATAAACAACCGACTCTTAGCACTCAATCAGTTAGCTAGTTGCTTAAATAAGACAACTGACAGCTGACAATGACACAAACCATTTATCCTACTTCTAGTGATTCTTTGGCTTTTATGGTGGTCTATGCATTTTTGAAATTGCAAAGTTATAATGGTTGTATCACAATGCATAAACAATAGAAAATGAACCAAAACATACATAAGAAAACATATACACCAACTACACTCATTTTTCCCAAAGTCTTACACACTCACATAATTGCATTTCCCTGATTTGCTCATCGACGTTGGGGCCTGTAGAAAAACAACTCACAATAATCAATTCATGAGTTGAGAAGTTGAGAAGAAATGTCGTGGTAAAATCTCCTTTCACAGGAAAAACTGAAGCTACCTGAAATACTGTCTACCTGAACTCCATTTGCATTACATTGAACTGAAATAGAAAGTGAGCAATCTTCATCCGCATTGCTTGCAGACATATTCAATCTTACACCTTTCCCAGGACTCTTTGGATCTAATGAAATCATTGCAAGCATAAGCATCATTCTCTAAACTACATAGGTACACTAAAAAGAATATAAGCATGAGATGTAAGCCATTGATCTTTTCAGAAATAAATAAGATAAATTATTAAATTACAATTTTCCTCACAGGATTTTATATTCAAGAGGGCTTTTTTCAATGGGAAACCTACTTGGAAGTTGGTCATAGTTTAAACTTTAATATATTTCAAAAATATCATGTTAGGAATGGCATTGTCTAACGAATATGGACTAAAGTGAGGATCAGATGTAATAAAAAAGGAATGCTTAAAATAGCAACATAGATCATCCATTTACTTTTTGTCTGTAAGCAGCAAAAATTTGGAAAATGGTACCATGTCAGTTTGATAGAAAATGAGTTCTATTCCCCTCAATCAATTATCAGATTAAGAAGTAGGAGCGCAGTTTATTTGAAACAGAGTCCTTGAACTAAATTGGAATATGATGGCATTATGTATTTGCTAGAGTAAATGTTGTTTCAAAATGTTTATGATATTCTGGGGTTGTAATCCAAATCATGAACTTATCTTGAATATATGGGCCAACATAAGGCAGACACGAATTGCTTTGCAGACTTATAGTAGGAATAGGGCACATAAACCCCAGGAGAAGACAGGGTAGCAATAGAGGGAGATTAGTTGGTCACAATTAGATAATTAAAGCCATGCCAGTTGCAAGCTCACTTTCCCTGGAGAGTAAAGTTTAATGCTAACATCATGCAATCTATTGGCTATATTTTAGATAATCAAGATCAATCATGTACCAAGAAATCAGAACAAATTGACAAATTATACGGATAAAACTGAGCCATCTCAAATCCAGACCTTAAATTTGACAGGTACTCACACCCTTCAAGCAATATATTTGTGATGGTTCCTATTTTTTAGTGCCCTGCATATTTATGAAATTATAACATTTCCAAAAAAAAATTTCCATTCTTATTCACAATCATATCACTTTTACTGCAGTAAGACAAATAAAAGAGGCAGAAATCCCCCAAACTTGTAGGTTAATTCATCAAGTTAGCAAGCTGAGACAGAAGACATATAGCTTCTAAAGATCTTCAAATAGAACAGTAACTAAATTACCCCAACTTTAATCATATTATGTTTGTAATTGTGTATATAGCTGACAGGTATGTTCAAGTAGTGGTAGTTAGTAGTTACATAATACGGATCAATTAAAATCTACATGTATTTAATTGTTAAAAACATCCAAAACAAGTCAATGAGCATCAATTTTAAACATTGGCTACCACCCACTCACCAGCTTTTACTGTACCTCAAAATACAATCGACTGGGTCTCATTGACAAAGATCTGAGTCTTGAGACATGACTAGAACTAACATGGCATTGAAAGAAGTAACACACCAAAGTTAACTGCCACTTCAAAGATGACTTATATCAACCTTTCATAAAATATCTTATTTTTTTTTATATAAGGCAAAATTATCTAGTAGAGAAAACAAACGTTACAAAAACTCCATGTCAGAACTACCTTAGGTAGATGAGGCAGGGAGAATAGAGAGCAAACAGCAGGGATTCCTATCATTCCAGTATCACAAAGCCTGTCAACAGAAAACAGGCAGAAAAGAGTCTTACTATAAAGGTGATAACCCAAAAACCAACAATGTATCACAGTAAACAAATAATCAGATTTAGTTCTCAGAGAAGGTTGAAGAATCTCCTGATCCATTGCATGATCCAGGGAAGGTTCTTTGCCAGAGTGATCGATCAAGTGGAAATATGGGGACTTGGGATGAGGTCAGTGTATACAAGAGGGAATACCCTCAGCCTGTTGAGGATGAGGAGATATATTCTGCCATTTGTTTGCTTAGGGAAAGTAAACACTTGCATAGTGAACTTCAACACACCTCCTCTTAGCAAGATCCTTGGCAAGGAGATCTCCATTGATGTTAATAACTTAATACAATGTTACCATAACTAGTTACAGGTCACAAGGACCTCATTACTGGATGCCATATGAAGAATGCAACTTATTAGCATGGAAACATTCATCCCATTTTCCTTAACCTCTTTGACCAGGCTAGCAATTGTAGCTCCAAGGTTGGTAAGGTCATTAACAATATTAGTAGCATTTATCCTTGGTTCAAGGTTATGCTGGGGCTGAGAAGGCTGTTGGGCAGGTGGAGGAGAGAACAGAGGACTCTGAAGATGGACAGGGAGCCCAAGGATGCACTGAACCTAGAAGTTATAATAACCAGTTTATTGATTAACAAAGTTAGGCCTTCTATGAAGAAGGTGAACAGTTGGTAAAAAGGTATCATTGGGAGACAGGATAGGAGGGGTCATCTGAGAAGAAGCCAGAAGATCTGGTACACAGTCTCCCAAGAGTATGAACACTTGTTGGTTGGGACCTTAGGGCCATAGGATGAACAAGAGGTTCGAAATGTAGGTGTCAAGAGGTGGCATGGAGCTCCTGTCTGCCACAGGCTAACCTATCTAATTTAACTTCTACCCGCTGACAATCTACAATAGATGTGTCACATTCCCAAACAGGTTTTTAACACTATTAACTGATCAAAATGTATTAGGGGTTAGAGAAGGCAACCTATATAGGTTAGAGAACCTGGTGCGCATAGGATTTCTAGTGTCTATCAAGCCAAAAGAATCTAGCCTAGATACTTCAAATGTATTAGGGGTTAGAGAAGGCAACCTATATAGGTTACAAGGTGAACCAATTCTAACTCTAGTTCATAACAACGACAATCTGTGTGAGTTATGGCACAAGAGGATGGGACATCTGCATCACAAAGTGTTGTGTATTCAGAAGGAGATAATGACAAGTCTTCCAGATTTCAGCATTGATCAATAAGGAGTATGTAGAAGATGCGCACTTGGAAAGTATGCCAAGGTTGTTCACCCAAGCAGTGGGCATAGATCTAAGAAAATTCTAAACTTGGTGCATTCAAATGTTTGTGGATCGATGTCAGTAGTATCAATTTTAGGAAGCATTTATTATGTTTCCTTTATTGATGACTTCTCTCACAAGACTTGGATCTACTTCTTAAAGACCAAGGATGAAGTCTTTAGTAGGTTTTAGGAGTTCAAAACTTCAAAGCTCTAATGGAAAATCAAACAGGGAAGAAGATCAAGGTCTTGAGATCAAACAATGGGGGCTAGTATACCTCCAAGGAGTTCAAGAGTTTCTACAAGGAGGAAAGGATCAAGAGGGAGTTGACTATTCCGTACAACCCACAATAGAATGGTGTTGCCAAGCAAAAAAATCGATAAGGGCTGCTAAGGCTATAGTTCATGACCAAGACATACCAATGTTTCTTTGGGCAGAAGCATGTAACACGACAATCTACATCCAAAACAAGTGTTCTCACAAGATCTTGGGGGACAAGACACCAAAGGAGGCATCCATTGGTATTAAGCCAAAAGTGAGTCATTTCTGCATCTTTGGTTGTCCAATTTATATTCATATAACTATAGAGAAGTGGACCAAGTTGGAAACTTCTAGCAAGAAGGTTTTATTTATGGGTTGCAATGTCATGTCCCTCGAAATTGTAGAATTGAGATATAAAGCATTGAAAACAAGATAAACAAAATACATATTTAAAATGTTAACTATTTAATATTATTATAATTATACTTATCGAAGATAATATTATAATTATAAATATTGTAATTACCAAATATAAATACTAAATATTATAATCATTATAATATATTAACGTGAAATACATAACACTGTAACACATTGAAATAAAATAATAATTTTTATATATTGATAATTTATTGTTATTATACTTTAATGATTAGAATACAAAATATTAAAATACAAATAAATAAACATCACAAGTAAAATAATAAATATGATCTAAAAATCATTATAAACATCAATGATAATATTATAATTATAAATGTTATCAATTCTGATCATGACTATAATAAGAATCGAACCATGAAAAACAAACCAATGTAGTGTTGACGTGGTTTTTGAGACTGCACCAACACAGAATAAAGTTTCCCAACGGATACTCTATCCTCTCTTGAACAAAGTATTCAGCATGCTAAGATTGCGAGTGAGTTCATGCTTTCAACTCCAAGGTTCCGATAATGCGAATAGACTCAGTTGGCTCGATGTGATTTTGCTGGTATTTCAAGGGGGACTTACACAATTGTTCGACAGTTGACAACAGACAGCGGACTAAGGGCTTTCGTGTAATTCAAATGATTTCGCAAGTGAGCACAAGTTTCCTAATTCTAACCGGAAATGAACTGAAATTAAATGGGTGTAGGGCCTAAGAAGTTTATGTTCTACTCTAAGGCGTAGGACATGGCGATCAATTTTCACAGACTTCAACCGAGCTCCGTTTTGCCTCACTTCGGACAACTTCCGCGGAACTGGTGCAATCTTCAGAGGAGTGACTCAAGATGTTCAAATCACAATCTAGCATGAAGACACCATCACGACGACGCATGCCAACATATAAACCATTATCGAAGTTAAATTTCACAAGGTTCCAATTGACCACGCAAGGCGAACCCACCGTCAGCGAGCCCGCTAGTGGTATGGACAAGCGAAGTCTTGTTCAAATCGAACACCACATTCCACAATTGCTAAGTACTTGCATGAAATGAAATCTACTTTACTTTAAGCTACTTCAAGATGCTACGTGAATTGGAAGGACGAAGAAGCCTCAACAACTACTCATAACAAAGAAGAAATCACCATCAATGAAAATTCTTTTATTATGAAAGCATACATGACAACTTCTTACAAAGTATCCAAAGGGAAGACTTTCCTTCCTTTTCAATCTAAACTACTTTACTTTCTACTCTATCAATTTCTCTCTACTCCTTCTCTAAGCTCTGCTTCTACTTCTAAATCTAATGAGATACAAATGAGGGGGACTCCCCCTTTTATAGTTGGCCAAGTCCAACGGACGGCTCAGATTACAATCGGCTGGATGGCCCAGATTGTGCCACCTCAGCCCTAAACAAGATTCGCCCTAAAAACCGCCATAATGGAGAGTGGGGTAATAAATGAGCCATTAATGTCCATCATCCTTCTAGAAGATTCCCGTTTGTAGACGCGTTCACACTGTTCTCGATCTTCTTTCTTGACGTTGTTCTTCAACTTCTTCTTTGTCACTTGAGTTTCAACACTTAGCCATTTTCTCGCAACTTTTCTTTCCTTCATGTGAAACTCATAACTTTATCTTCCTCCAAAGGTTGTAATATCATCGTGCTTCACCACTTCAAGTCATCGTGCTCTGGCCTCCACGTTCATCCTGCAAAACAAGCAAGGAGAAGAGCATTAGAACACTTCATAATGTAAACTTAACTCACTTACCAGGATTTTCATGCTTTGATCTCCAAGCGTTCATCCAAATTCTTCATGCCTTAACCAAATTCCCAACCCATCTTGTATTCTGCCTAGCGCACTTCACTCTGATATTTCATCCAACTCAGACTCGAGAAGAAATTCTTTCATCAGGAATTAGATCAAAAATTATCTAGGCGATCATTTTCAAATTCATCAGCCACAACACTTTATTTCAACATCATTTATTCCTTGCCTTAGAAAAATTTTCAAATGTCCCTTAGGAAATTCATCAATCCTGTGCCCATCAAAAATCTCCATCCTAAAGGCCTCGACGAAGCATGGAAGACTTTAAAATCAACTCCTCATCGATAATCTTCGATACCCAGAAGAAAATTTCCTTCAGAACGCGTCGAACTCATGGGTGCACAACGAACGGGTTCATTTAATTTTCTTGAATTTTGCACCTTGGAAAAAATAATTCTTTAACAAATTTGATTCCGTTCTTCATATCTGTGAAGATCCTGTTGCTCTGACTTGAGAAATTTTTGTTCCTGTACTGCCAACATCTTCTGACTTCATCACTGGCAAAATTCACTCGGACTTCAGGAAAATTCATCACTTCACCAGACTTAGGCGTTTTTCTTCTAAGGAAAATTTCTTTGCCTTAGAAATTTTTTGAATCACTCAGCAATTTTGAAAATTTTGCCTTAGAAATTTTTATTCACCTTCAATCACTCTGCCTGTGGTGAGGAAAATTTTATTTTGCTTCACTTGGAAAATTTTCCTTGAAGGCACATATCACGCCCAACATGTCTTGTTCATATTTCCATCACCTTGTATTTTACTTAAAAGGCATTTTAAACTTAGAACTCCAACGCCTTAGCAACATTCACCCTTTATTCTTATCAACTTGGGCGCATATTCATCTCATCCTTGGAAAAATTTCAACACCTAACACTATCAACGCCCAACAAGTTTGTTTTAACTTCACCACCCTAGGCGTATATGATACTTGAAGAAGAAAATTGATCATGCCTTGTACTTTGCTTCACCACCCTCAAGGTCTACCTAGGTGCATAGCATACTTCATGGAGAACATATTAAATTCCAACGCCTAGGCAATATTTTCTAACACCTTGGCACTTACCACCTTGGGCGCACATAGCACATGTAGAGGAGAATAATAACCACGCCTTAGGAAAAATTAACACTTTCAACGCCTTGGCAATTATCCCTCACCAACTTTGCCTTGTTTACTACCTTTCACCCCACACTTATTCTTTACTTGGCGCATTCAAAGGGGGTAGAGGAAAGTCAACGTCATCTGTCTTCTTCCCAGCTTGCATGGCGCATATTATACTTGCTAGAGGATGGGCGCATTTTGAAGGGGGTGGAGGATGAAGACTTGTTGACCAGCTTGACTTTGCCTTATTTTTGTCTTGACATGCCCTCTTTTGGGCGCATTTCAGCATGAGAGGAGGATAAAGTTTTATACTTAGAAAATTTTTGCTATCAACCCTCTTCCTTGGGCACATTTCACCATAGGAGGTGGATGAAACTTGTACTTAGAATATTTTGAACATGCTACTTCCTTGAGCTGGGCGCATTTAGCTATGTGTGCAGGATGAAATGCTTGCCTCAGAATTTTTTTATGCTTCTACTCCACCAACTTGGGTGCATTCTGAGATGGCAAGAGGATGAACTCAGACTTAGAAAAATTTTGCCTGCCACTACCTTGAGCTGGGCGCATTTTGGCATGAGAGTAGGATGAACTTTTCATGCCTTAGCCATTTTTTTCTTCATTTTCGCCAGTTCTTCCATGCCTTACTATTTATAGTAAGTCCTTCAATTCTTGCATCTCTGAAGCTCAGAATGATTTGAAATTTCAAACACTGCATCCTCATGACCTTGTTATCCAGTTGACACTGCTATTTTTAGTTGGCCTGCTATTTTTAGCCCGTTTTTGAAGGTGATTTGCTATAAATAGTAACTGCTTGCTTCGGATATCTCCGCATTTCAGTTGACTTGGGGAATTTGAATGGGCTCCTCACCATTTTCGGCATCTACATCTGGCCCGATAGCTCCTTGTTTAGCGACTTTACTATAAATAGTAAGTGCTCATTTGACTTGAAATTTTACCAAATGTGATAGCCCGAAGGATGCCGACGTGCGTGGTTTACACGGTTTCAAAAATTCTGACTTTTTACCTCTTTTCGTTCCCGCGGAAACCCTAATTTGCTCCATGCGTATCATTATTTCCGCCATTCTTCTGCATTGCGATCATTTGTGACCTGAAGTCTTTGGGAGGCGCCATTTGACGACCTCTTCGTAAGTAAGTTCCTTGAAAGTGATATCTTGATTTGCATGTCACATCACGCTGAAGCTCAAAACCCATAAGGAATCATCCGACATGCAAAAGGAACCCGACATGCAAACCCTAAAAATAGCCTTAGAAGGCTGAACTTCGAAAGTGGCGCCTCACTTTGCATGTTATTATGCGGGTCCGAAAACCCAGATGGAATATCCAGACATGCAAAGGAAAACTCTGCGTCTAAGCCTGAAATTTGTCCCGGAAGCTGAACTGCTAAAAATAGAAAGTCGTCCGTTTCAGCTCAAATTTTGCACATGAGTAGCCTGATGTGTTCTGGACGCAGTGTGATTGTCGAAATCTCAAAATGCTGAAGGATTGCTGTAATTGCACACTTACTAAAAATAGTAAGTACCCGGAATTCAATGAAACTTAGCTGAGAGCCTGCTGGAAACATACTGACAACAATGTTAGGCTCTGTTTTCAATTTATTCACTTCGTTCACCCTTGGACTGACCAAAAGACTCAAAACCCTAATTTTCAGACTTGGCCAAATTCACGTTTAAACTCAATGGCGGGCGCGTCCCCCAGAAGGCAGACCATGGAAAAGAGACAGACAGAGAGAGAGAGACAAAAACCAAGCCAAAAAGACCGGAATGGAGCAAAAATTAGGGGTCCCCATTTTGAATGGGGCGATGTGTGAAAAGGTCACAACATGTAGCAATTCACATCAATTCTGATCATGACTATAATAAGAATCGAACCATGAAAAACAAACCAATGTAGCAATTCACTTACTAAGCAATTCATTTAAAAGGCATCAGTCAAACTTTCAAAGAGCAGCGATTCCTATCATCCTAAACTCAGCGATCATTAAATAGACTAAAGCAGCAATTAGTATTTCAAAAGGGTGCATCCAAAGGTTTCAAACTTCCCAAAGGCAGCGAACAGTTATAGGCATGTCCTTAGAGAAGGACATGACTTCTCAAATCAATCAAATATTTAAGAGAGATATCCTCAAAACAGAAGGCAGGCTGGCTAGAGAGAAAAAGGGAGTCTACAGATCAGTGGATAGACAAGAGTCTGCAAATTGCTGGCATTTCAATTCACACCTCTAGAATGCGGATTAGAAATGGACAACTATGCACAGATAAAATGCTCTTCAAATTAGGAGGGGAAGCTCCCTCTTTTGCTGATGATGCTTAAAGAAAGTAAACTAAACTATTTGCCAATCTTTTTGTTCTCAGCTAAAAGCACAAGGTTATAAAACTCTAGCGTCATAGCTGAGGTTTTCTCTTTTAGAACTTCAACTACAACTAGGCCTACTCTAATGATGCTTCTAGCTACTCACGTAAACTCAGAGCTTGAGAGTTAAAAGTAAACAAAGAATGATTTGATAACACAGAACTCACATAAACTCACTTCCAATGCACACCTTAAGACTCATTGTACTTTTAGATGCAGCCTGAAATAAAGATTATGTAAGTGAAACACATTAAACAAAACCTAAGACAGTAGATCAAAGCAAAGTAAGCATAAGATTTCCTTTCTCAAATTTTTGGTAACGATTACACTTCTAGGACAGCAAGATTGTAGCTATAACAAGCTTACAGTTTTGTGATCAAACCATAATACACTCAACACATATTACACATAAACTGAACAATAACTTGCAGCAAAAGGCAAGCATGCAAATTGTTGGCATTTAAATTCGCACCTCTGGAATGTGAATTTGAAACGGACAGCTATGCACAATAAAATTGCTCTTCAAATTAGGAGGGGAAGCTCCCTCTTGCTGATGGTGTGAAAAAAAGTAAATTAAAACTAATTTGCCTATCTTTTTGTTTCAGCTAGAGCACAAGGTTTATAAAACACAAACGCTGCAGCTGAGATTTTTCGATTAAGAATTCCAACTACGACTAACTTAAGCTAAAGACGTTTCTAATATCTCAAGTAATACGCAGAGCAAGAGAATTAGAAATGAACAAGGTTGATTCTCTGACAAAGTGCTTCAATAAACTCTTTCCCCACATACACCTACTTACTTTCAATGTAAGCTGAAATTAAGTTCATAAAAGCATAACACAATAAACGGAAATCTGAGACGTTATACCAAGGCAAAGGAGGCTCATGATTTTATTTCTCAAACTTCTGGAACAAAGATTACACTAAACACATGCACGAACAAGGAATTGCAGCTAAAGAGGCTTGCAATCTTGTTCTTACACAAAGAGAACAGCAATTACAACTACTTGTTGGCTAAAAGAGACTCAACAATTCACTATCATAAACACGATTGAACAACACTGAATAACAAATAGAAGGCACTTAGGCTCAGCGTTTTGTTATCACTAGCATGGTTAAAGAAAACTAATGAGCAAAGGCTCTTATTTATAGGCAAGCAGAGGAGTAGGGAACCCTAAAGTCTCCTTGCTTTTACAATCTAGGGCTTGCTCAGCAAGCAAGCTTTATTTCTAAATCTAGAAAAAAGATAACATCTAACACCTAAGAAAGCAGGAAAAGTAGGAAATTCCAACCATTACAATTTATCTTCTTTCTCTTCTCAAAGAATGGATAAGAATTGTTCCGAGAATAGAACGAAACTTGGAAGAAAGCTTCTAGAAGAAAGCAGCTTTAGATTTCAATCACATCTGCTAGAAAACTGGAAATTGTGTCCCGATTCGGTGCATCTATACCATCAATAGCAAAGTTGCACTTTTCTAAGATATCCTCTCCATCTGCAATTGATTTCAAGAAATCTTTAACCTCATTGGCCGCCTTTTCAAACTTTGCCGACATCATCGAAATATGACTTATTCTCCCGCCAACTGAATTACTGCCATCACAACTGCAAACAACATTCTGAAACTGATTTTGCACTTCATTGAGTTCGACATAGAAACCATCTTCAAGATTGTATCGAGAAGGAATCTCAGTGACAAATTCACTGATGAAAAGAAGAGCCTCGATCACCCTTTGTCTGTAGGCAATAAACTCCTCGGATATCCTCTCATAGGTTTTGACCTTGAAGACATGACGCTCTCTCCAAGCAAGGATCTACCTCTTGTGCTCTTTTGAAGCCGTTGAACTATAGGCTGTATCCAAATCAGCAATTATGATTTCGTGCCTTGGTTTTACTTCAGCCACTAATTGTTCAAACCCTTGGATACCTTGACGTAGCTCATGAGCGTTTTCTCTCAACTAAAACATCCGTGCCAAGATCTCCTTTCCTCTGACAATGAAACTCTCGATCCACTCTTGAGTTTCCTTCCCACAAATAACCAGCTGTCTCAACTGATGATGATCAGCTGGTGTCTCTAAAACCTAGGGCAGCAGCTAGGTCGCCTGCGATGAGCCATGGACGAGGTTAGAAATATAAAGCTTAAGCTGCTGTATTTCAGCCTTGAAGGCTGCTTTGTCTTCTCCATTCTTGAGCACTCTTTCTTGAAGGCTTTCAGACACAACTCTGAACAAACTGACATCCGTATGTCTGGTATTTTTACCAAGATTAGCCTTGACCATCATGAAGTTGTCCATATCAACTTCATCTCTATTCTTGTCCTCTGGGGGTATTGCAGTCTCCATGACTATCTCACCATCAAGATTCCTATCAAAGTGAACTTGCTTCTTTGCTTTCTTCTTAGGCGGCTCCTGATAGATGTTGTCAAGGTCATCAAAATTCACCTGATATGAAGGTCTCCTTCTTTCCCTTCCCAAGGAGCTCTCAAGCCAAGACACGGTAGCGTCTTTACTAACTTCCTTGGGAGGTACAATTGCAATTTCTTCATCATCTTCAATATCTAGGTTAATATGGATTGGTGAAGACCTTGTCAGTGGTATAGAGTCATGTGCTAAGGGCGCTTCTTTTGTCTCCTTCCGAGGCATAGGCTCTTCTGGAGGAGTTTTTGCTTCAACCGTTGATGGCTCTTGTATGACTATACCTGAGAAGTCTAGCCTCTTTCTTACATTTTTGGTTCACCTGCTGCCCTTCACACCATCTTGAGACTGACTTACGCCTTTCCCTTTTGATTGTGCTCTGAAAGAGGAGGGAAGTGATGACTGTGCCCTTGGTGGCTTTGCTGCTGGTATGGACTTCTTCCTTTTGAGAACTAGGAAGACCTTGCTATGTTCGAGAACTTGCCTCGTCCTTTCTTCGACTGAGAGGGATTCCTTATTAGCCCAATTGACTTGAGGAAGGGGCTGATCTTCAATTCTCTTCCGGGCATACATTGGGAGTAACACATCCTCATCATCATCTAACAATCCTTCGATATCCTCTGATAGGCAGTCTTTCATCTGGTGAAGAGTAAGCCTACTGTAACTGCGCCTCCGCACCACGAACTCATTTGTACAATTGGCCCAAAAATCTTCAAGAGTGGGTAGATGATCATAGTTTTTCTCAAGTCGGGCAGCATAGACGCCTTGAAGGTCATATGATCGTCTCTCGTTGTAAGGCTTGAGACCAAGTGTAGATAACTCATCACTCATAGATTTAGCATCTGCTGCTAATCTACATGTATAGATTCCTAGCCCCAATGGAAAACTGAGGGCGGGTTTCTTTCTATTCCTTAAGACTATATGGACATCATGAGCTTGCCTTAGGAATTCCTTGAAGACGACCTCGTCTGACGGGTATCTCGATAGCATGAGAGGAGCGCCCGAAAAGCCATAGACTCTGAGATAGGTGAAAGTAAAAAACTGTATAAACCAATCTGCCCACTCTGCTATTGCTGCCCTGGCAGTGGATGAGACACGGACATGCAATTCATTGTCTAGGTCCCGCACTGTGTGCATCAGGAGAGCTTCATTCACCCTCTTGTAGTGATGCAGTGACTTCGTGAATTCCAACTAAGGATAGTAGTTGTAGATATGTCGTACGCTCAACAATCCCTCAGTGTTCAACCCCCTAAATTGACCTTGATAGGCCACTAGGTAGACTAGGTAAGAAACCATATGAAACTCGTGAATTTGGAAGTATTTTGTTATCTGCTGATGGAGGCTGTCACTGATCAAGGTGGCCCAATCATAGAACTCAGTCTTCTTCATGATGTGAGGAATCACATAGAACATCCATGGTTGAAATTTGGTAGCATCTTCATGTCCGGTGACCCTGTTGAGCAAGGTGATTATGATGGCAATCTCATCTTTGAACTCCCCTCGCCCGATGTTCTTAGGCAAAGTCTTATGTTTTTCCTTCATCCACCTTTGTGCAATCTTCTTACTGTACTTCTCCTTATGCATTTCCCACATCCTTTCACATTCACCCTTTGAAATAGTGACACTTTCAGGCCAAGGGGGAATGGAGAAGCATTTTTCGATCATGTCAAGTTTCAGACTACAAATCAATCTGCCATCAACTGATTGAATCTCCCTTGAAGCCGGATTGTAATACTTGATGCAAGTGATTACAAACTCGAGGCTCTGAACCGAAATAGGAATAGACGCTGTTGCAAGGAGTCCAGAGTGTCCCAAGTTTCTAATTGAAGTGTTGCCTACGCTCTCCAAAGCACATAGATCAAACAGCAACTTGATGTGATGCAAATCCGTCTCAGCTGTTTCAATGAAATCGTGTTAGAGAGTTGATTTGGTCTTGAAATCATTGGGAGTGTATTCCATTCTGAAAACCTTGAAGAATGACTATAAACTCACCTAGGTTCAGACAAGTTTTGAGCAACTTACTATTTTTAGAATGCTAGTTTTTCTTCTTTCAACGGACAAATTTTTTGAAATTTTTTTGAGATATGGGTTTTGCTCATAATTTTGTTGCAAGACAACTCAGATCGTCCGTTTTTGAAAATTTTGAATTTAGACTGAAAAAGCAACAAACCCTAATTTCTTCAATTTTTCACCGAAAAAGCTGGCACCTGGGTTTTGTTTAGAATACAATTTGGAGTGAACCCAGTTGATTAGATTTGAAAAACACTAAGGGCTGATCAAAAAAGCAGCCAACCCTAGAATTTGATATTTTCTTAAAAAAAAGCTGCAATATGGGTTTTCTTCAGAAGACTGTTTTGAGAGGACCCAAATGATCAAAATTTGAAAACTATAAAGATTTCTCTGACATGCAAGGAAAAAGCAGCTGCTGCAACTTGATGAATTTCTTGAAAAATTCTTTAGAAGAATGAGTTGACAAGACCCAAAAGGCTGAAATTTGAAGTCTTTGATCTTCTCCTTGAAAAAATTCATCTTCTGGATGAAAAAAGCAATGAAAAAGCAAGGGTTTATATTGCTGGTCTAAAAATTTAATGAAGAATTTCTGAAAATCAGCAAGTTGAAGCTTTGAATCTTGAAAATAAGAACTTCAAAGTTGCTGATCCACTCTTCTCCTTTGGACGCCACTTGCAAGAATGATGAGTTTTGAATGAAAGAGATGTCTTTAATAGACTTAGGGTTTGAAATAGGTTTGCTTTCTTTTGTTTTTATCTTCAAAACCCTAAAATCAGCTGGTTCAATGAACTTGAACATTCTTTTCCTCTTGCCATTTTGAAACTTTTGAAATTTTGAAAACTTTCACAAGGCATTGTAAGTTGGGCGCCCTTCTTGGCTAGGGGCGCCAACTTGCTTCAGGGGTAGTCATTTTTTAGGAATTTTCAACTTTTCACAATTTTCACCCCCTACTTTGACCTCGATCTCTAGCTTCCAGATTGATCCGACAAGCGAGCTGGATGATTCATCACGTAGCCTGACTGATTCTAAAAAAAATGTTCTAGAGGCGTCTCTAGCTAAAAACTTCGTTTTGACCTTCAAGTTCATGGGAGCCCATTTCCTCCAGGGGCGCCCATTTTGTCCAGGTTAGCCATTTTTATGATTTTCAAGTTCTTCATTTTCCCTTTGATCTTCTACTGAAATCTTGACTCTAAGAGCTATGCTGATCCGATTGACTGGTTGTCTGTTTCGCTGGATAGCTTGACTGAAACTGATGAGGTGATCTTAGATGTTGTGTCTGCAAATTTTACCATCTAGAGCTCCAAAACCTTGGGCGCCCTTTCTCTCCAAGGGCGCCCAACTTGACCAGAGTTAGTTAATTTTACTGTATTTTCTTTTTGCTCGAGTTTGGCTCTTGTCGGAACCTCCATTCTGCCTACTGCATCTGATGACTGCCAACTCCGGTTGACGTGCTAGAGATCTTGTTGGAAAGCTTGATCAAATCTAACGAAGTCACGTTGGAGGCTTCACTAGCAAATTCATTTGTTTAAGCCCTCAAAATCTTGGGTGCCTATCTCCTTCTAGGGTGCCCATTTGCTCCAGACTTAACCATTTTCTTTTGATTTTCATCTTCAAATTCAAACCTTCATTTTGTACCTTCCACTTGGATCTGGATTTGCCGAAGATTGGCTAGTCGGATGCCCTGACAAAGATATCCACTGCGAAGCTGACCAAATTCCAAAGAGATTGATCCCATCTACAAACCCTAACTATTGAGTTAGGCTTCTCAAAAAGCTGGGCACCTGGGGTGCCCAAAATTCCCAGACTTGGAAACTTTTCAGACATTTTAGCAATTTCCATTATGTCTTCTGTTTGAAACTCCTCCCTTTGACCTTGAATTCTAGGTGACTGGATAATCCATTGATTGCACTGTCGGATTCACTGCAGAGCTGGGTAGATTCTGAACAACTTTTCTTGGGAGCTCAAACCCTAATTTTCTCATTTGATGCCTTAAAAAGATGGGCGCCTATTCTCTCCTAGGGCGCCCATTTTAAGCAGACTTAGCCAATTTTAGGCAGATTTCGCCTTCTTTCCTCGTTCTTCGTGCTTGCTCACCAACTCAGCTTCTGCTCAGTACTTGCGTGTTGGATTTGGCGCCTGGCAGCTAACTGACCTCCATTAATGATGTTTGAAGCTCCCGAAATGCTTTCTGAAATTGAAAAAGCAGAATAGACCCACTAGGGAAAAATTGATCTTTTCTTGATTCTGACTACACCAGCCTGCTATGGAAGTATTTTGAGCCAATCAAAATCAATTTGGACCCTGGCGGACAAACTTTCTATTTTTAGAAAATTTTACTAATATCCGTTTCGAAAGAAACGCAGAAAAAGTTACTATTTTTAAAAAAATTATAAAAATAGCAATTTTCCTAAAATGTAGGGATGAAAAACTGAGATCTGGGTTTTGTAGATTAGGTCGCTCTGAGCAGACCCAAATCGTTAGATTTTGGAATTTTCACATTTTAATCCCTCATGCAAGACATGCAAACCCAAATTTTGACCTTTTCGACAAATTTAACAGGGTTTTTACTTATTTCTTCAAAATGTCTAAGTGTAGCAAAAAAATTTAATTTGGGGTACAACACAAGTTTGCTCTTACACTAAGTGAACAAACACTGAATAACAACTTGTAGGCAAAAGTAGGGTCAGCAATTTGTTATCACAAAAACAGTTAAAGAAAAATGGACAAGGCTGCCCTTATTTATACACAAGCGAGGTGTAGGGAACCCTAAAATCTCCTTGCTTTTACAACAAGACTTGCCAACTTGCAAGCTTTATTTCTAAAACTAAAACATGACAACCAACTAACAACCTATTGAAAACAAAATGTAGGGAAAGTTCCAACTATTACAGCGTGAGACAAGAATAGCAAGAAAATTCAGAAAAGGCATCGAGTTAATTGTTGTTTTTAAGTTCTATTCTTGGAGATCTTCGCTGCCCCAAAAAGGTGCTGATTTTTCTCCAAAAAGCAAATTGCCGGAAAAAGTTGAGGTCTAGGTTTTGTAGGGAATCACGTTCCGGAGAGACCCAGTTGGTTAGATTCCAAAAAAGTTGAGGGTTTCGCGAAAAAGCGCAAAAAAAGCAGATTCTTGAAAATACAAATTTTTCCAATCTTCAAGATGATCAAAAAGCAAGCGGACCCAAATTGATGAAATCTGGAAAAGATGACTCCCTTTTTTTGAAATGCAATGCCTTGGAAAATTAAAGCATGAAAAAGCGAGCCTCTATGCAACCCAATCTCGAATCCATGAAGAAAACTGAAAAAGCACCCCATTTAAGCCTCTAAATCTTGAAAAGACAAAAATGATATCTTTCTTCCTCTAAAGGTCAACCTGCAAAATGTGAAGAATGAATGCCAAAAGCCTTCTTAAATAGATGTTGAGAACAAAAAAAGCACTTTATTCTCCAAGGTTTAAAACTTTGAAGCCAATCCAAAACCTAAAGCATTGAATGTGGACACTTGAATGACGAATGAGAAAAGTGAAAAAATTTCTAAGGCATTGAATCTTGGGTGCCTCTCTTGGACTAGGGCATTTTTTCTCTCTAGAGTTAGAATATTTTTCAAGATTTTCAACTTTTCCTCCCTTTTTTGACCTTAGTTTGATCTTTGTTTCTAGCAGTATGACAGATCCGGTGAACTAGCAAATAGATCCATAGAAGAGCATGATCGAATCTAAGAAGGATCCCCTGGAGGCTGCAAGCTCTAAAAACTAATTCTGGGGGCTCAAAAACTTGGGCGCCCCTGGCTAGGTGGGGGCGCCCATGAATCCCAGAGTTAGCCTTTTTTAAGGTTCTTCAATTTTTAATGTTTTCTGATCTTCAGGTGAATTTTCTGTTGAATTCGCAATTCCAGCCATTCAAGAGATCCGATGAACTGGATGTTAGCTTCATTGAACAACCAAGAAAAATCTGAGAAGAGCCTCTTGGAGGTGACTAACCCTGAAAACTACATCTGGTGACTTGAATTCCTAGATGTATTAGGTGCTTCTTGAGAAGAGTTCTTCACAACAGGTGTCTCATATAAACTTCCCAATATTGTATCCCTAACTTCTGAAATCTTCATTAATTCGTATAGAGGAAGACTCACCTTTATCTTCTTCACTTCATCCAACACATAGGAACTTAACCTTTTCATATCGTCCCTTGGAATATTGTCCTTTTGTGGACGTTGCATCACATGAATAGGCTGCTGGACATTTTGTTGGCCGTTTCTATTTTGCATCATATTCTGTTGTCTGTATTCTGGAGAATCCCTTGGTAAACTCGGGTTATTGCTTGCATTGGGATTTGGCGGAGTCGTAAAATTGTTCGGAGGGATTGAGGATGTCAAAGGTTCTTTCTGATGGTAGCTCCTCTGATAAACTTTAGGCGTTGAGCCTCCGGAAGTCTGAAAAGCTTGCACCTCTCTTCTCCCTTCTACCAAAACACTATTGTTGAGAGGCGGGAAAATGTAGCTACCTTGATCATGAGGCTCCTCTGAATAGCTATCTTGAGCTTCTGAATATACTTGGGCTTCCGAATAAACTTGAGCCTCTTCAGCTTGATTATCCAACGTCCCCACGGGACCATTTGCTGAAGCTGGTGGGAATCTATGGTTAATAGATGGCGGCCAATAACTTTGGTACTCTGGAGGGACATTAACTTCTTCTAGAATCAAAGCTTGGTCATACCTTTGTACTGGGACAATTTCATATCCTGTAGTTGGAGGATTCTCAGTACCCTCCGTGCTTTTTACTTCTCCTTTGAAAATATCAGCAGCAACTTGAAATTCATGACATTGTAGTTCTGAATGCTGATTGGTATTGAGTAATCTACACCATCCCAACATAGCGGCTTCGGCCAAGAAAACTCTGTCCGCGGGACGGTTCTCTGGAGGTGGCGGATTATCCAATGGTGACGGAATACCTCCATTATTGGGTCCTGTGTTCCAAGACCTCTTCTGATATCCTTGATTGTTGTTACGATACCCATGACTATTATCGTGGCCATGTCCTTGATGGGCATCTTGATGATGTGGAGTATTATTTTGATATCCTCGATTGGCACCTGGATGTGCCTGATAATTTCTCAGCATAGATTGCATTTGATTGTTCTGATTTCTGAGGTAGGTGACCTCAGATGACAGCTTTTTCATCTGTTCTACTAACTCTTTCATTTCGTCTTTCTCCTCTTGAGTCCTCGTTACTGGTACTGCGTTCTGGAGATAGACTGGCTGCGTCGCTTGAGTTTGGGATAAAGGTACCCCAGGATGGAGAACTAACTGGTTGGATGGTGCTTGCATCTGATAAGATGGTTGCGGAATAGGATTCAATGCTGGAGTCTGCGGATTCCAAGCTGAACCAAGAGTTTGCATTTGATTATTTGTAGTCATCAAGCCTGTGTACAAAGAAGGCCCAGTTATGTTCTGCCCCATGTTTTGACTTACCTCCACAGCTTTCGCGTATGCTTGGTTCATATCCGCCGGAATGGGGTGAGCTTGTCTCACAAACATTGCAGTCAACGGATCCAAAGCTGCATAATAATTCTCTCTAGCATCAGGAACAACGTAAGGAGTTCGTAGCCTTGTGAGAGCTTTCTGAAATCTGTTGTTAAAGGCATGAATGGGTTCTTTATCTTGTCTTCTCACTTCAATGAATTGGCGGAAAAGCTCTACTGGAGTAACGGGAATGCCAAATTTTCTGATGAAAGCTTCTTTCATCTGCTCCCATGTTCTTATGGACCCAACTGGCAAATGTATAAACCAAAAGTGTGCTTCCTCTCCCAAAGAATACGGGAACAATCTACAAGCAACGTCCGCGTATGCAATTTGTCTATTTCGCAGATTATCCTCGAACATCTTGATATGATCTTCAGCAGAACGATTTGGGTCATTGACTTGATACTTAGTGCAGAAGTGCTCCAGATTCTTTGGCATGTCATGGTAATCTGCAAACTCAAGAGGGGATGGATTAGTAACCAACCAAGTGGCTCCATTTGGAGCGGGTTGACCTCCTGGTTGAGCCATTGCTTGATTTGGCTGCCTCCTTTGATATACAATTACTGGGGTCGCTTGTGGGTGTTGGACTGATTGCTGAACAAACACTGGTGTAGAAACTTGGACGGCTCTTGGTTGAGCAAATCTTGAAACACTTGGTGGAGTTTTGAACAAACTCGAAATCTCTACTCCACTTGTTTCTCGTTCACTTGAACAAACTTCTTCACTTGAGGGAAATCCTTCACTTGAACAAACTTCTTCTCTTGAACAAACCTCTTTCTTCTTTCTTGCTCGAGTAGGCAATTCTAATTCCACAAAATCTTTCGACGAACTAGGTGCGGATCTCAAAATTCTTTTCAACTTGTCTGGGGAGAACGAGCTAATGCGATCCAGGATGTAGCTATTTATCTGCGAGGTGCAGGAGCGGGAGCAAGTGGTTGTCTCTGATTTAGCAAATTTCGTTCAATTGCAACTTGAATTTCAATAGCCTTTTCTTCTTCCTCTTCCAACACAAAGCAAGTTCGCATATACTGAGCGTAGCTCTCCTTTGTCCTCCACGCGAGATTGTTCAAACCCGTGAGGATGTCTTCTTGATCGTCGTTGAACCCCAAATTAGGCTGCAACACTGGAAATATCTCTCTATGCGGCAACACCATCTTGACTCATGATAACTTGGATGTGGTTGTTAACTACAAGAATCCTTGAAAGGCCCTCCTTCTAGCGCCAATGAATTTCTTTTTGATAAAATCCCTTCTTACTTGGATGTGGTTGTTAACTACAAGAATCCTTGAAAGGCCCTCCTTCTAGCGCCAGTTTCCTGTTGACGTGGTTTTTGTGACCGCACCAATCAGCTGAACAAAGTTTCCCAACGGATACCCTATTCTCTCTTGAACAAAGTATTCAGCATGCTAAGATTGCGATTAAGATCATGCTTTCAACTCCAAGGTTCTTTTAATGCGAATAGACCCAATTTGGTTGATGTGTATTTGCTGTGTTCTTACGAGGGGACTTACACAATTGTTCAGAATACGTGCAGTAACAACAAATATGTTCTTTGGAAGGGATTTTCGAGTGAATGATTTGGCTTTGAAGTGCAAATTTCCTAAGACTAACAAAAAGAGTACGGAATTTGAATGGCTGCAGAGATTTCTAAATTCTAAATTCTAACCTAAATGCAAAGGGTGTTATGCTCAAATTCAATGAACTTCGAACAAACGTTGTCTAGCCTCCTATGGGACAGCTTCGACAAAGTAAGTGCAATCTTCAAAGGGTAAAAAGGATGTTCAAATCACGATTCGATAATGCAATTACCATCACAACGATGCATAGCTACACATGAACCTTGATCGAAGTTAAGTATAGAGTGTTCCAGTTGACCACGCAAGGCAAGCTTACCATCAGTAAGAGTGTTAGTGGTATGGATAAAAGAAGCTCACTTACATCAAGCATAAGCATCCATATTTAACTATTAGCATGAAATTAAGTCCTAGTTGAAGTCAAAGGAAGAAGAAACCTCACGAACTGTGTTATCATGGAATCTAGCAGCGCTCGATTCACGGATAACCCCCCTACGAAACTTGTCCGTTTCCTAGGATTCGTGAAGTTCAAGCACGCCTAACGAGGTGATTTTCAAGCCACCTCGAAATGCGTTCCCAAGTCTCGAATAGCCAATTCGAGCATTCCCCCTTGTTCGCCTCGCGAAGACCTTCGAAACGAGCTCCTTCGCGAAGTCTCACTGTTCGTACTTAGCGAATTGTGAAAAATGCAGTGGCACTGAAAAAGTGCGCTCCTGCCCTGAAGCCAAAATTGGCTAAGTCTAGAAAATGCAAGGGCGCTAAAATTTAGCGCCCTTGCATGAAGTGACTTTTTCCAAAATGTAATAGCTCTAAATTTTAGCACCATTACACTTTTTTCTGACACTTAAACTTTTTTGGCCCTGGCACATTTCTTCATTATTTTCGCGTCTTTTGTCAATCGTGCCACTTTTCGTGCCTAAATTTATTGCTCGACTTGAGTTAGGTTTTCGATTTTCTCTTTCACTTAAAAGTGTTTTAGTTCGCCATTTTCATTGTTTATGATTTTAGTTCTTCCTCTCTTCATGCTGGGCGAGTTTTCTTCAAACTGCAAATACGTTTTTTGAGTTTTTTAACATCCCTCTCCAGCGTTTTTCGTGTTTCATCTTTGTAAGTTGTTACCCTTGCTTTCTCTTTATTCTCCAATTTCGATTGCAACTCTATGCAGACAAACACTTTGCAAACCCCGAGCGCCGTTTTCATTCACCATTACATCCGTTTTCCAAAATCATGTCTCAAATGCAGAAGCACTAAAATTTAGCGCCCTGACATGTTGAAATAAATTCTAACTTTGAAAAGTGCAAGGGCGCTAAAATTTAGCGCCCCTGCATCAAAGACTGAAATCTCCAAAAATGTAAGGGCGCTGAATTTTAGCGCCCTTACACTTTTCACAATCTTTTTCCTGACTTAGTCATTTTTTGTGCAATGGAGCTGAATTTTAGCACCTTTGCACTTTTCTTCCAGACTTAGTCATTTTTTGTGCAATGGAGCTGAATTTTAGCACCTTTGCACTTTTTCCAGACTTAGTCATTTTTTGTGCAATGGAGCTAAATTTTAGCACCTTTACACTTTTCTTCCAGACTTAGTCATTTTTTGTGCAATGGAGCTAAATTTTAGCACCTTTACACTTTTCTTCCAGACTTAGTCATTTTTTGTGCAATGGTGCTGAATTTTAGCACCTTTACATTTTTGTTTTAACCTAGTTTCTTCAAAATTGCTATGTTTCCATTCCGAACCCCATTTCTTCGCTCCCGCATCATTTTGCGTGCCTTGTCATCCGCTCCACGCTTCCCAATGCTACTTTTTCTGCTAACGCCTGTTGATTCACCATCCTTGCAGTTTCTCTCCAGATCTCGTCAAGTGATCCCGAAGGTGATGTCCTTTGATCTTGGTTCATCCAAATAAAAAGTTCATGCAGGAGACTAGGAAGAAGTATGAAGACTCCGCGCCCAAGCAAAGAAACATGAAGAAGCTTCCTGTTCTCCAGTGTTAGACATTTCCGGTGCATCCCATTATGCATCTTGTAAATATTTCTCGACATTTTTGAATGTCTTATTGTAAATTGTAACTACACCAAGTCCAAAGATGTAATATTTTCAAAACAAATTACACTTTGACTTTGGTCAAAGTTAGGTGAGATCTCCTAAAATCGCTCACCTAACTTTCCCTGATTTTCTCAATCTCTTTCCTTATTTTGCTCATCCCTCTTTCTATATAATGTGAGGGATTTTCATTGTAATTTATCTTTTAGCCTTTTGCAACGAAGTGCTGCCCTTTTGTAAGCAAATTTGTGAAACTTTGCGTTCATGCTTTGTGAATGAGATTCAATCAATAAAGAAAAGGATTGCAAGCCAAACTTTGCGTTGGATTCGATACTTTTGTAAGTTGATCTGATTTGGTAGTGATTAGTTCGAGGAATCTGAAAGACTCTAAGTAGTTGATGTAAACTTTGTGTTACATTCGTTATTTAGATTGCATTGTATTTCTTTTATCATTGGTTGAATGATCTATAAGACTTTGCGCTTATAATCATTCATGCTCTTGCATGTTCTTGTTGGATAATCTATAAGACTTTGTGCTTATAATTATTCATACTCTAGGATACTTTGTCGAAGGATCTACAAGACTTTGTGCTTGTAATCGTTCGTGCTATTAACACTTTTGTTGGATGATCTACAAGACTTTGTGCTTGTAATCGTTCATGCTGTTTGAAGAATTGTTGCGTCTAAGAAGACTTTGTGCTTCTAACGTAGCAAACGGTACGTTTATGCAGATCCAACATTGATAAAGCTACGGAACGACTTTGTGCCTTCGTGAGCTTTCCCTTTTTAATTTATTTGTTTGTTGTTAATTACTTCTGGTATCTCTACGCTTCGCTTTGACGAGATAGGGATATTGGTATTATCTGCTAGTTGTTCGTTTCAAGTTATCAAGAATTTGAACTTCCAACAACGAAGCATTGTAAACATCTTCTCAAAAAGAGAGAAGGATGAATGTAACACACCCCCAATTCGAATTTACGTGTACATTTTGTAATTACTTGTGTGATTTACTATTGTTTCTCTTAGCAAGAAGAAGGGCGCCTCCCCTTTCCGAGAGGAGAGATTCATATCTCACATAGCTGTGGCTGAAGTCCAAGTTGTGCAATCTATCGAAAGCTGATTACATAATTTTCACCCAACAAACTGTTCACAACAAAGTTCAATTCACCATCAATGAAATGCTTTATTATGATTAGCCTTTGTGACAATCTCTTACAAAATTCTCAAAGGGAGAATTCCCCTTCTTCTTCAACAATGCAATGAAAACTACTCTAACTCAAAAGTATCTACTCTCTATTCTGCTTCAAAATCCACTATGCTGACTACTCTCTGATTCTAACTATTAGATTACAAATGAGGGGGACTCCCCCTTATATAGCTGGCCAAGTCCAATGGACGGTCCAGATTGAATTACAACGGAGGGCTCAGATCGAGCCACCTCAGCCCTAGACAAGTTTGCCCTAAAAACCGCCAGAAGGTGGAGGAGTGGTGTCATAAATGCTCCCAAAAATAGCAGATTCCTCCTTGACCACCATGAGCAATTAATGCCCACTACCCTTCTAGAAGATTCTCGTCCATGACTCGGATTCCTTTGCTCTTCTCTCTGACCGTGTACGCTACGAATCGTGCCAGCACCTCATCAACCTCCTCAGAAATTGATGGAGTAAGATTTAGCTGATATTCCAGGATGGCCACCATTTGTTCATGCTTGTCACAGGACTTTCCCCAAGCTTCCATAGAGTCCTGCGTACTCTGAATGATCGCTGAAAATGCCGTCATGTTCTCAAAGTCCAACTGAGAGAACCTCTTCATCTCGGAGAAGAAAGGTTGCAACCTTGCCTTCAATTCGTCAATCTCAACCTCTTTAGGAGCCATCCTCTTGGCGAACAATGCCTCCAATGTGTTGAGGATACTCTCGTGAATATTCCTCATTGCCTTCTTGATCCTGGTGGACTCTACAGCTGTCGTATCGAAGAAATTCTTTCTAGTGAATGCCGCCGAATGCCACCCACGAAAATCATACCTGTCTCCTGCTTGGATCACTCCTTCATTCACCAAAGTTTGCGTGGGCACACGCATCAAAACAGCAAGGCGGGGAATAGTTTTGTCCTGAAAAATATGGGTGTCTCCCCAAGCTTGCTCGACATTATCTAGGCGTGAAAGGATACCAGATGCATTCTGAAATGATGAGACAAGATCGGCCATGAACTTTTCTGCTTTAGCACGGACACCGCTTATCCACTTGTCTCCCTCTCGTATAGCTCTCTTCATCTCCTCAAGCCCACTGATTGGCTCTCGTGGTAGCTCAGGCGGAGGCTCTACCACTGGGTTCTCCTGAGCGACTGGATGTGCTAGATGTTGCACATACTCGACTAATGCCTTGTGCTCCTTTTTCAATCTTTTGTACTTCCCTTCCTTCTTCACCAACCTGTCCTTCAATGCCTAGAATGAACTTTCAGCTTCTTCCACCACTTGCACTCCGGAAGGACGTCCCAACTCAATTGCGGTGACCATGTAATTTTCCGGCATTGCATCACTTAAATCATAATCTTCTCTTGGAACAGCAATATGGAGGCTGCGCGAACCTGCCTCATTAGTCTCCATTCTTGTATACTTCCTCGCTCTCTTCCTCTTAGGCGACTTACTTGTTCTGTTTAGGAGCTCTTCCATTTCAACTGCCAAGTCAGCATCGTCATCCTGATCTCTCCTGATTGCCTATGAGAGCCAATTGCGCTGAATATCATAAATAATGAGGGGCTGCTCTTCAGTTGCCTCCACTTCACGGACCTCCTCCCGAGCAACATTCTGCTGAGGCTCAATTATTTCAACGTTTTGATCGCTCCCTTCACGAGCTCCAACGTCTTCCTCTTCGAAGGAAAAATCAAAGTGGGTATCCATTTCTGTCTCTTCCCCTTCATCCGGCTGATTGGCGCCCTCAGGGACATTAGCACTCTGAGTATCTAATTCTCTTGGCGTTGGTTGGTTAACCTCCCCAACCTCTGGCTCCTCATTTCTTCGAGTCCTCTGATCTGCAAATAGTGAAACTTCACGCACACTAGAGGAATGGGTCACCAACTGAGTCGATGATGTGTCCTCCGATCCTTGAGGTTCCTGTTGAACAGGTTCCTCTTGTGGTGGTTGTGGCTCCGGAGGTTGGGCAATTTGCTTCTTTCTCTTCGCCAACACCGGTGGCCTTTTATCACCCATGAGGTCATATGTGAAGGCAACTGACCTCCTCCTTAATCTGTGAACGCACTCCTCTACCCAAGCCCTTGTAAAAGTCAAAACAGGAATAGACAAAGTGTCTAAATCCGTAATCCTCGGTTCAGCCCAATCTACTGGTGGGATTGGCATGTTCTTTATGGATTCATAATTCGGATGAGTTATCCTAGCATCCTCTTCGACTTGATCTGGCACCTGGATCACTTCACATTCTCTGATCAACTTGAGAGGCAACCTCGAAAACGTTCTTTTCCTAATCTCAGTTTCACTTCCAGCATTCGCCCAGAAATCTTCTAGGTGAGCTTTGTGTCTATACTCCACACCTTGCACTGTTCCAATCTTTCCCCGAGGATCAAAATCCTGCCGGCTGGTATGAAGAGTCAACTTATAGAACTTCAATTCTTCCTCAGCCTCCTTGGCTGCCTGCAGAGTAGGGCATTCTTCAAGTGAGTTTCCCAACACAATGGGGAAGTGCAAGCCTCCCTTCTTCTTTCTCCTTATGATTTTGTCGTAGGCCACCAGTTGCCTAGACAGCTCAAGTAGTATCATCTTGTTCGTTGGGTACCTCGGTAATCTGTAGACGTACGAGTCATACCCCGACAGCCTTAAATAAGTAAACTTTGGGAATTGGACGAACCAAAACCCGTATTCTTCTATCAACATCTGTGCCTCTTCAGATATCCTTTGTTGTAACCTCTGCTGGAGGGTCCTTGTGATATACATGGTGAAAGCATCATTTACTCTCTCGAAGTCAGCTGTGTGCGTGAGATGCAATTGTCTGCAAGATTCGTGAATTTTGAACTGATTATAACCACAGCCAATTGGTCCCTGGTATGCCAACCCTCTATACTTTGTCATTCGAGCAAGCATGTAAATAACATATGAGCTCATGTAGAATGTTCTCGTTCTTTTCAGATCCCGGAACTGTTCATCAATATTGTCACTTATCATCTGTGCCCAATTTACTTGCACCTTTCCTTCGAGCACCACACTAATGTAGAAGAACATCCATGGCTCGAACACAAATGACTACGGGCTACCGTTAACCCTACTGAGCAACATAATTATATCGCAATACTCCTGTTTCAGCTCTTCTGAGATTATCTGCTTTGGCAGCCTTGCAGCAGGAGGCTTCGGCTTTCGCATCCAAGTGGTGTTTATCCTCTTCATGCACTTCTCGAAAGACGTGGCATACATCTTGTCGGCCTTTTCCTTGGATTTATACAACATATTATCTGTAGCTAGTATCCCAAACGCCTCGCCAATTGCGTCAGGTGCAAAGTTGGCCAGTATCATACCATCCGGAGAACTGATAGTCCGATCGTCCGAGTTGTAAAAGTTGGCGCACTCCAAGATCAGCTCTGGACACCGAACTGCTGGTTGGAACCCTGCTGCTGCGTACAATCGGCTCTTGACAATGTTGCACGATGCCTCTGTCGGAAGATTGCCACCTTGCCCATACATTTTGCGCATGAAAGCCTCGAGATTGAAAGGCCCAAGGTTGGTGTCTGTCAAGTTCCCAAACTTCGATACGATCTTTGACTCTGGAATGAAGGACTTCTTCAAACTTTTAATGATCGCCTGCCTGGAGGCGTTTTCTTTGACAGCTTCGTTGTTACCAGCCTTTGCTCCAGCTTTGCTAGTTCCAGCAATATCAGCCTTTCGTCCATCAGCCATCTGCAAAACAAGAAGCAAACATTACACTTCAAACTTTTTAAAATAAAGATCACGTGAGACGGTTGGCGGATGAAGTTGGCTGCAAAAATAAATGCAAGTTAACATTTTCAGCATCAAACTTTGACTTCAACCCTTGGTATATTTAAACTTTGAACTTCAACAACTTGCAGCCAAAAGAAATTTATCTCCAGCAATCTCAACTTCAGCAAATGCCTCAATGTTTCAAGCGACTTTTAAAAATTTTAAATCAACTTCGAAAGTTATACATCAGCAACTTCGAGGATTTTAAATCAGCAAGCTTGAAAGTTATAAATCATCAAGTTTCAAATCAGCTAGTTTTAATAATTTTCAATCAACTTTTCGAGAGTTATAAATCAGCAACTTCGAAAAGTTTCAGCAATCTCAAATCAGCACTTCGAAAATTATAAATCAGCAACTTCGAAGGCTTCAATCAATTTTAAATCCGATTTGATTCTAACATTTAACAACTTCAGAAGATTCAAATTTCAAGCTCAAGTAATTTCGAGTTCAAACAATTTCGATTTCCAGCATAATCAGAGGATTTCAGCTTTCAGCAACTTTTAACTTCGAAACACATTTCAACTTTCAGCAAAATATCAAATCTCAGCAACTTCAAATACTTACCTCAGCAACTCCAAATTTTTGAGAGATATAAACTTCTTGAAAAGAAATCAAACTCAACCCTCAGCAACTTCGCAGTGATCGCAACAACTCGAAAAATCAACTCTCAGCCACCCCAAGAAATTTCGACTTTAGCAATTTCAACCTCTTGAAAAGTCGAATTCAACTCCTCACTCACTTTCAGCAACTTTCAATCTCAAAAATATTAAATCTCAACTCAACAATCACTCTCAACTCACCAGCATAAATTTCAGTTTCGAATTTCGTGAGATGAGAATGAAAATCCTCAGAGTTTTATAGCCAAAAGCTGGTGCTAATTTTAGCAGATGCCATTAATTCCCTTCATCATGACTTACGCATTTGCTAAATTTGAAAGAGAATATTCCAGTCGTCATAGCAATTTGCTATTCAGGGAGATTCTTTCCTCGATTCAAATTTAAAACTTTCCTCTCGACTGCCAGTGATTTTCAGTAATTTCGAAAAAATCATTTTTACTCCGATTTGAAATAATCTCAACTGCCCCTTTTAAAATGGCATATTTAATTTATTAAAATTTTAATTTAAATGCCATTTTAAATTATTTCACCAGCACACTTTTAAAAATTTGATATCAATACTTTAAATCGGCTAGGCGTAATTTAATTTTCCATCCATAATTAACTTCGAAATAAATTCCCCATGATTAAAATCATCCGATCTTTAAAAATTTCATGTGTTAAAATTAAAGGGGGAATTTAAAATTTGACTTAGGAAAATAATTAAATTAATTAAATTAATTAATTTCTCCGACTTAGGCAAATTTTAAAATTGATCACCTGGAGAAATTTTTATTTCTCGCTCCCAACGCCCTAGCTTGATTTTCATTTCAAACGCCCTTTAATTTATTCTTTAATTTCATCTTTTGACTTGGGCCCACATGTGGTAGAGAATGTCAAGTCAAAAATTCATGACTTAGTGTATTTAGGCGTATTTTTCACTTCCATTCTCTAAAAAAAATTCCCGAATAACTTCAATGTTTTCGATTTTCATCTTCTAGTCTAGGCATGGTTGAAAATATTTCACACTTTCTTCACAACCCTAGGCGCATACCCCTCTTCATGCTTTGAATTTCAAAAATTTTGATGTCTTCTCCAAACATGTTGGGCGCATTTAGGGGGTCCAGCTTTAAGGCGCATTTGGGAGTTCCTTTTAAATGCTCACGCCTTAGAATATTTTTAAAGACCTTCAAGTTGCCAGGCGCATTTAACATGATCTTCTTCTAAAATCAATACTTTTCCTTTGTTCAAGGCGCAAACAAGAGGAAATTTCGAAATCTCTTCAATACTCAGGGAGGGCGCAAATGGAGATGTGTGCTTTTAGGCGCATATGCCATGTTGAGCTTTCAATTTTAATCACTTAGTCAAATTCGAATTTTAAAGCTCATCATCTCTAATCTTCCTGGGCGCATATGACATGTGGTACTCTATTTTCCAACTTGGGCGTATGTGTTTTCCTTCTCCAGGCGCAGATCCATGGTGGAGCTTTCAATCTCGTGACTTAGAAGATTTCCTGTGACTTCAGCTTCTAGGCGCGTTTTGGAGGGTCTCTTTTCACAAGGGGGCGCATTTAGTATCTGGAGTTTTAATTTTCAATGCTTGCTAAGATTTCACCTTGGGCGCATTTTACATGTCCTCCTTCCAATTTATGTCTTAGAAAAATTTTGAGTTATTCTTGTCTTCAAAGAGGGGCGCATTTGACATGTTGTGCTTCCATTTTTGACTTCGGCGCATATGGTATGGTGTTCTTTCATTTTCTATGCCTCAGCATTTTTCAAGGTCTTGGGCGCATATGACATGGGTCAACTTCCAATTGGGGCGCATTTTACAAGCTGAACTTTCGAGTTTCAAACACCTCCTGTCCTTTCTCAACTTTCTCAAAGTCAAGACGCATATTAGAGGTCTAGGTTTGAGTTCCAATGCCTTGGTAAAATTTTAATACCCTCTCCTTCCTTAGGCGCAAATAAGATGGGGAACTTCCAGTTTATCACTTGAGGCGCAAATGAGATAGGGAACTCTTATTTTCACGCCTTAGAATATTTCTTGAAGTAGGGGCGCATATAAGAGAAGCAAACTTCGAATTTCTATGTCTTGGAATTATTTCAAACTTCCCACTCTCCAAGGCGCACATGATAGTTGATGCTTTCATTTTCATCACATCAAGTGACTAAGGCGCATTTCATAGGGTGAGCTTCCAATTTGAAGAGGGGCGCATTTTAGAGGGTCAACATTCAATTCCAACACCTTAGGCGCATATGAGCTATGGTGCTTCCAGTTTCGGCTTAAGGCGCATATGAACCCTTCTACTTCCAAATTAAATGACTTAGCCAAATTTCTATTACTGTAGAAACCCTAGTTTCCCCCTGATACTGATTCTGACTGAGTTTTGAGTTTTTCTTAAGGTTTTTTGGTTTTTTTTGCAAATTTTGTGTTTTTGATGCAATAAATGAAAGGTACGATTTTGCTTGAAAATAATAATAAAATTCAATAAAAATTAAATAACTCTGGAACTGGTAGAATATGGATGCCAGTATCTTTATTTGATCTTCTCTACAGATTACAAGAATACCCAGATACATGCAATGAATAAAACAATGAATTTTCAATATTTAAAGAACCTGATATTTGCTGCAACTGAAGTACAGATCTGGTACGGCTGAAGTAATAAATGACTTCCTCTCTCTTCTGATGCTCTGAATGAAATCCTCAAGACTAGGCGCCTCCAGTGATGATAAAATATGAGCTCAAGACAAGGCGTTTCCTCCAGTACAAAGGACGGCTTCCTCTTTGATGGTACGGCCAGAAATCAGAATGGTACGGCCTGGTAAAGTACGGCCCCAGCAGAATCAGAAATTAATAAATATTTGCCCCCTTTATAACACTCTGGGTCTCTTGAATATGGACGCCTAAAGGAATGAAATGCTCTGAATGCGAAACACTGAAAAACTCTGAAGATATTAATTTCTCTGAAGCTCTGTGATTCCTCCCATCTGAAGAAACCTCTGCTGCAATAAATCAAGTGGTATTCCACACCCTCTGAATTGCTTTCCGCTGGAGATGGCTCGTTCCCCAAGGAATTCGAGTTCAAACCCTAAGGTTCTGTGCTCAGATCAATTTGATCAGTTTGTCAAAATCTAATAATCACATAATGCTCAAAAACCAAGGCAAATCCACTCTTATGCTGAAAAGTGCGATTTCCTTAAGAATAGGGTTTTGATAAAATATTCACATTTTAATCTTTTAATAATTCAATAGTCTCTGCTGAATATTTTAATATAAATCAAATGTCAATTTTGGCCCCCTTCCATGATGGCGCACCCCTCAATGGGAAATCACTTAAGTTATAAATTAATATTATAACTTTATATTATAACCCTTAAATAATTAATATTTAATTAATGCAATTAAATATTAATATCTTCCTCGATACT
>VDFB02372174.1:0-11498 GCA_007258455.2 Sequoia sempervirens | reverse complement strand
GATTAAATATTAATTATTTAATGTTTATATTATAAAGTTATAATTTTAAATTATAACTTAAGTGATTGCCTTTAGGGGTGCGCCCATCATCAGAAGGGGCCAGTTTCACATTTGATTTAAATTAAAATATTCAGCTGAGAACTATGGAGAATTAAAAAGATTAAAATATGAATATTTTAGTGAAAACCCTATTCTTAAGGAAGTCGCACTTTTCAGCCTTAAGAGGGTTTTGCATTGGGATTTGTGCCATTATGTGATTATTGAGTTTTGAAAACTGATCAGTTTTGGTCTGAGCCTGAGACTTAGGGTTTCATGTTCGTTTGCCTTGGGGAACGAGCCATCTCCAACGGAAAGCAATTCAGAGAGTGTGGAATACCACTTGATCTATTGCCACAGAGGTTTTCTTATACAGAGGAAACTACAGAGCATCAGAGAAAATCCATACCTTCAGTTATTTGCAGTTATTCGTATCCAGACACCATCTATTGCTTTTGGCGCACCTTATTCAGAGATTTGTCATTGTTGTGAGTGAAGTCCGTACAGTATTGAAGGCAGATCTGACAGGCCGTACTGTACCAGCAGGCCGTACCTCATGAAGAGCCATCCTCATCAAAATAAAATCAACGCCTTTATCTAATGCTTCCAGTTTGCTCTGAAAGAGGCGCCTATATCAGCTGATGAAATTGTGCATGCCAGAGGGAAGGAAAGAGATCATATTTATTTCTGCTGTACTGATTTGTACCTTCAGCCGTACCAGCAAATCAGGTTCTTTTCCCAATAAAAAATTCTTCTTTTATACATTGTTTCCTTCTGGGTATTATTGTAATCGCTTGAAAAGTTGAATAAAGGATACTGGCGTAGTTATTGTTGCATTTCCAGAGATCTTTGATTTTTAGTGAATTTACTAGCATTTATTGTCAAAATCGTACCTTCTCATTATTGCTTCAAAAACACAAAAAAATCTCAAAAACCTAAAAACGTCAGAAAAACTTGAAATATCAGTTAGATCATTGTCAGAGGGAAACCAGGGGTTTCTACAATTTATTATAAAATATTCTGGCTGGAACTATGGGGAATTAAAAAGATTAAAAGTTGAAATATATTAAAATTCCCTATTATTAAGGAAATCGCACTTTTGTGCAATAAAGGGTTTTTGCCTTGGGAATTGAGCCATTATGATATTTTATGAATTGAAAATTGATCAGGCTTTGCCAGAGAACGGAGACCTTAGGGTTTGAGTTTGATATTCGTTGGAGAACAAGCCATCTCCATTGAATCAGTTCAGAAGGTGTGAGATATCACCCGATTTACTGCCAGTTGTGAGATTTCTTCATCCAGAAGAGATCATTGAAGTTCACAGGTTATTCATTTACAGAAGTTTTCTTCATCAGGGTTTCAAAGAGATTTATTCAGACAAGGTTTTGCACAGAGGATCCATTCAGAAGATATACACTCAGCAAAGTGCCTATTTCATTGTTGTTCTGGAGATCACAGAAGAGCCGTACTATTTATTATTTATTGTTGCTGTTTTTAAAGGGGCCGTACTTTCTTGTACCAGGCCGTACCTTCACCTTCAGAGGTTAAAGAGCAACAGTTGCCAGCAGAGATTCATTCTATTCAAGCTCAAGCGCCTATTTCAGAGATTGTTAGAGATTCATCAAAGGCCGTACATTTTATTTTGAATTAATTGCTGTTACTGCTCAGCCGTACTTCTGTACAGCAGGCCGTACCATTTGCAAGAGCCGTACTCATCAGATTAAAAGAAATGCCTTTGTTAGTGGGTTCCAGTTTGCATCAAAAGGAGGCGCCAACCATCTGGGAGTCACCAGAGATCATCAGTCAGAGGGAGAAGAGTTTTACTTGACTCAGCCGTACAAATCTGTACTACTGTTGCAGAAAAACCAGGTTCTTTAAATATTGAAAAGTCATTATTTTATTCATTGCATGTAACTGGGTTTATTTTGTAATCTTTATAGAAGATCAGATAGTTACTGGCATCCTTATTAATATCAAATTCTCTCGTCATTTAGAGTGGATCTATTTTATTTGAATTTATTTCTTATTTCCAAGCAAAATTGCCATCTTTCAATTACATGCAAAAAAACTCAAAAACGGTCAAAAAACCTAAAACGTTAGAAAACCTTCAAAAAACAATCAGAGACAGAAAAAGGGGAAACTGGGGTTTCTACAGTGGTATCAGAGCTAAATCCTGCCATCCTGAGGGTTTAGCCGTCTTCTGCAGCCGGAACAGTTGGGTCCTATCAGGTATTATTCATTCAGGCGAGCTTTGGTTGACAGGCAACAGGGTTCGCTTTGGCAGCCGGGAAACATGGCTGACAGAACTGACAGGAATTATAGGACTGATAGAACAGATAATGTTAGAACAGAGTTTATTCATAGTAACAGAGGTCAGGGCCGTGCAGAGGTTTTGCATGCACTCAGAGATCTTCGTGCAGGTCAACGGCAGTCAAATGGTGTATTACAGCAGTTGGCAGTTGCACTTCAGAGACTGGATACTTCGAGGAGACCGTCACCACATCGTGACGATGACAGGAGTGTTGCAGGTTCACGGAGAGCTCCTAGGACAGTGGCACGGACAGCAGGTAGGCCTACTAGGCCCACTTTCACGAGACAGGAGCCCGATGAGGTTATATCAGGTAAGAAGCATGAGGGTTTGTTCGCGGATACATTTAGGACAGTGAACGACGAGTGGCAGTTAGTATCACCTGAGATCAGCGGAAGGATCACGATTGACAGAACACCACAAAACACAGAAAGAGAAGTACATAGCATGTTCCAGGAGTATAGCATTCTACCTCAGAAGATTAAAACAAAACTTCCTTTCATGAGTTACATGGATTTGCACCCGAGTCTTTGCCATAAGACAGAGTTTGCAAGACAAAAATATCTAACTATAGCTCGTGACTTGTTTACGTCTGGAACAGAGAATCTACGCATAAGGGTGATACAATCCTTCATGAGAATGATTTGGTGTTTTCAAATCCCTATGAAGTAGGCAGAAATTTATTACAGGAATTTGATAAGCGTGCTGATTTGAGTCAAGACAGCACTAGCACAGCTTGGGGTAATAATTTACCTACATCGTCTTTGCAGGAGGTGACTCAAGAAGTTTCGACTATTGAAGTCACTTCTGATTTTTATGACAGCGATGATAAAACTTCGCGTGAGCATGAGCCAGCAGCTGTTTCACAGATGCAAAGTACTCCTATTGAGTTGTCGCATGAAGAGACTCGAGAGTTGGGTACTACAGATGCAGTTGGTGTTGATAATTTATATCATGGTAAGTCTGATTTTCCGGATCAGACCTTTGAAAACAAACTAGAGGATTCATATGTTGATATGGAATCCCAGGATCATGCTTTGAATGGGCATGCAGTCACTGTTGGAGTAGAAGCGTATGAAGATACTGTCAGACCAGCAACTTCTACCGTACCAGTTGAGCCATCCTTTGAGGTACCAAGCAGCAGTACCTTAAATGCTGAGGTGTGCATGGATGAAAGCACACCTGATGTTGCTTGGCACACCTAATGTTGCTTGTCATGCGGTGAGCGATGACGGATCAGCGTCATATCATAGTGCATATGGTGAACCGGAAATCTTGTATGGGGGTCGTAAGCTTCAGAGTCCGCATCATTTGGTTGGGCAACTACAAGTGAATGATAATATGATTGCCACCGCCCTTGAGCATTTTGACGTTGCTCGTCAGATGTTGACTACCTATGGTTGGAGTCCGCCTTTGACAGATGAGCACAGTGAGAGTGGTTTCTCCCTTGCAGTGATACATGCACTCCGAGAAGCAATTGGTACGATGAAACAAAACTACCTAAAATTGCTTGCAGACAGGGATTTTCTTCTCGAGTGGGATTGCATTTGTTATGATGCATTGCAGGGAAAGGGAGAACAGATTGATGAGCTCACTCATGAGCTGGAGGTGACTAGGGACTCATTGCATAGCACCCAGCTGGCTCTTCGAGAGTCACAGTTACAGATTGAGAGGTTTACCGTGGCGTTGAGTTTAGCACAATCTTCACCACCTTTGGATATAGTTCAGTCTTCCATGGCAGCGGTTGGTGAGGAGTATACACCCATGGTTCATAGCAGTGAGGGAGATGTTGAGGATGTGGTTACATCCATCTCGGTCATAGGAGCAGTGGATACAGATAGGATGAGGACCCTAGATGAGAGTTGCAGTGAGCCACGCGTTGCACCAGGTCCTCTCGACATTAGTTCTGTGATAGGTGATGCAGGGCAGTTCATTGATAGTTCCTGTGACATGGTTGTTGATACACTGGAGAGTTGTGTGACAACCCTCGATACTTGGCCATCTTCACAGCAGATATTTAGAGTCTCATCCAGTTGGGAGATTGGTACTTGTGATGATTTGTTTCCCTCTCCTGGAAGCAAATCAGTCTTTTCATCCGATGCAGTTGACTATGATCGGCAGCTGGTTGAGCCAAGTCAGGAGTACAATTCAATTTATTATTCCAGCGATTCAGAGATGGATGATTCAGATCAGGATGGAGTGATTGTGCAGTTTGTGAACAATCCATTATTTGAATTTGATGGTGGTTTGGTCTATGATAATCCACTCTTCGAGTTGGAGGCTGATCGTACTCTTGATGCTAGTTCTTGGTTGGGTGATAATCGTAGTGTTTGGGATTGTTCCAGTGCGACGCCATTCCAAACAAGACTCACAGAGGAGTTTAATGAGGTGTACACGGTGAGGAGTGCTTATAGTTTTTCCTTTGATCCACCTGTACATGATTTGTATTCGATGCACCATACTTGTGCACAAGGTGATTCTCTCGGTACAGTTGAGGGGAGTAATTCATTATTGTGTGCAGAGTTACCATCTTCACAAGATGGGATTAGCAGATGCAGGTACTTGACTCAGCAGTTTGCGGGGTATTACTTGCAGGGGCAGCAGTCCGTTTTACATCATGCCGATATGTATTTGACAGGGCTTGATACTTCTATGTCGCAGATTTTTCATACAGTTACATGGGTACAGGGCGACTATGGTGTTAGTTGGCATGATGGTTTGGACAGTTATCACATCCATGAGTATTTAGCAGAAGACAGGGAGAGATTCAGGATAGTAGATGCTTTTAGAAGTGTTTATCTCTGCATGACAGATGGATGTGGATTCATATTGTATTGGGATCCCGGTGGCGACAGCTTTGACACAGAGTATTGGGTGGGTCTCATTGTGTTACTTCACTATTCTCAACATGGTGAAGTTGGAGACAGTAGAGCGCAGTGGCAACCTGAGGAGGATCATCACGACAGACTTTCACGCTGGGTTTGGGATCCAGGTATTGATTGCGCAGTTGAGTTTTTGATGATGCTACAGGAGACAGATCGTGATGTGTGGGACATTTCACAGTTTTTTCCTTTTGGGCCTTCCGAGGATCGGAGTTTCTTTGCAGTAGAGATTGCTTGGGGACAAGCAATTTTAGGGAGGGCGGACTGTCATGTCCCCATTTTTGACGAGCATCAGAGATCGTAAGATTGGCCTATCAGGAAACCCTCGTAGGCTGATAGAGTGGTTAGAGGGTCGTTTTGGAGCTTGGCTCAGCGTTAGATTGGCAGTATTGATCAATTGGCTTTCGTTCGGGCTCATTCGGACGCTTTTTGTAGAATTGCTATTTTTAGCAGTTCCTGGCAGGCAGTGTGGGACCCCTGCTATTTTTAGCAGTATGGCTTTGGCGGCATCCAGAATCACTTCAGAGTTCGTCAGCTTCAGACGGAACAGGAAACGGATAAGTAACGGGAGAAATATTAATATTTAATTACATTGATTAAATATTAATTAATTAATGGTTATAATATAAAGTTATAATTTAAAATTATAACTTAAGTGATTTGCCTTGAGGGGTGCGCCCATCATTAGAAGGGGGGCCAGTTTGCGAATTAATTTATTATAAAATATTCTGGCTGGAACTATGGGGAATTAAAAAGATTAAAAGTTGAAATATATTAAAATTCCCTATTATTAAGGAAATCGCACTTTTGTGCAATAAAGGGTTTTTGCCTTGGGAATTGAGCCATTATGATATTTTATGAATTGAAAATTGGTCAGGCTTTGCCAGAGAACGGAGACCTTAGGGTTTGAGTTTGATATTCGTTGGAGAACAAGCCATCTCCATTGAATCAGTTCAGAAGGTGTGAGATATCACCCGATTTACTGCCAGTTGTGAGATTTCTTCATCCAGAAGAGATCATTGAAGTTCACAGGTTATTCATTTACAGAAGTTTTCTTCATCAGGGTTTCAAAGAGATTTATTCAGACGAGGTTTTGCACAGAGGATCCATTCAAAAGATATACACTAAGCAAAGTGCCTATTTCATTGTTGTTCTGGAGATCACAGAAGAGCCGTACTATTTATTATTTATTGTTGCTGTTTTTAAAGGGGCCGTACTTTCTTGTACCAGGCCGTACCTTCACCTTCAGAGGTTAAAGAGCAACAGTTGCCAGCAGAGATTCATTCTATTCAAGCTCAAGCGCCTATTTCAGAGATTGTTAGAGATTCATCAAAGGCCGTACATTTTATTTTGAATTAATTGCTGTTACTGCTCAGCCGTACTTCTGTACAGCAGGCCGTACCATTTGCAAGAGCCGTACTCATCAGATTAAAAGAAATGCCTTTGTTAGTGGGTTCCAGTTTGCATCAAAAGGAGGCGCCAACCATCTGGGAGTCACCAAAGATCATCAGTCAGAGGGAGAAGGGTTTTACTTGACTCAGCCGTACAAATCTGTACTACTGTTGCAGAAAAACCAGGTTCTTTAAATATTGAAAAGTCATTATTTTATTCATTGCATGTAACTGGGTTTATTTTGTAATCTTTATAGAAGATCAGATAGTTACTGGCATCCTTATTAATATCAAATTCTCTCGTCATTTAGAGTGGATCTATTTTATTTGAATTTATTTCTTATTTCCAAGCAAAATCGCCATCTTTCAATTACATGCAAAAAAACTCAAAAACGGTCAAAAAACCTAAAACGTCAGAAAACCTTCAAAAAACAATCAGAGACAGAAAAAGGGGAAACTGGGGTTTCTACAGAATCAGCCACCAGAAAGATTCTTCCCTTATACTGGATCAATCCCTCAACCACCTGGTACCTTTCATCATGGAAAGTACCTTCCAGAATGCTGGTTGCAAACTGATTTTTGGCATAATCAGCAAGCAACATGTCTCTCCAATCTACAGTAAGCTCACACAATGAGCTAAGATGAGGCCTTCTGGAAAGAGCATCAGCCACGACATTATTTTTCCCTTTGACATATTCAATGTCAAAGTCGTAAGCTTGAAGCTTACTCAACCATTTCTGTTGCCTCTCATTTAGGTCTTTCTGGTGCATGAAATGCTTGAGGCTATTGTGGTTCGTCTTAACCACGAACTTGTTCCCTACCAAGTACTGCCTGAACTTGGCTAATGCATGCATAATGGCAAGCATTTCTTTGTCATAGATTGAGTATGTCCTTTCAACACCCCGTAATTTTCTGCTCTCAAACACGATAGGGTGTTTGTCTTGCATCAGGACAGCCCCCACTCCTTCACCTAATGCATCACATTGCAGCTCGAATGGCTTGGAGAAATCCGGAATAGCCAAAACTGGACACGAGCTCATGATCTTCTTGAACTTATCAAAAACAATTTGAGCCTTTTCTGACCAAGCAAAGGCTCCCTTTTTGGTGAGATCAGTAAGAGGAGCATCATTCTGTGAATACCCCTTTACGAATCTCCGATAAAAACCACAGAGACGAAAACAACTCGGCCCGGTCAAGCTCTCGGGGAGGTGGCCAATCAACTACTTGCTTTGATCTTTTCGGGATCCACCTTCACTCCCTAAACTGCTTGATTATGTGGCCAAGATCTGATAACTCCTCCATTTAAATTCACATTTGGAAAGCTTTTCGCGAACAAGCTCTCGATTCCATGATACCAAGCACTTCCTCAAGTGCTTGAGGTGATCTTCCCAAGTCTTCTTTGTAGATGAATATCATCAAAAAATGCTCGGCCTAAACCTTAAGTAGCGATTACGAAAGACACGGTTCATACAAGATTGAAAGGAATTGCACGAGAGTTAGTCAGCAGAATGGCATGACTAAGAATTCAAAATGGCCATAGTCACATCTGAAAGCTGTCTTTTCCACATCTGATCCCCTCATTCGTATCTGATGGTAACCCGACCTCAGATCAATCTTCGAAAAGAACTTAGCCCCATGTAGCTCATCAATGAGCTCATCTATTATGGGAATGGGGTATCTATTCTTGATGGTGCTTTGGTTCAAAGCACGATAGTCCACACACATGCGCATGGTACCATCCTTCTTCTTCACAAGAACCACTGCAGATGCAAAGGGGCTCTTGATTGGGCGTATGAAACCCATCTCCAAAAGTTCTCGAATATTTCTCTCGATCTCATCCTTTTGCCTCTTCGGATACCGATATGGAGTTGTGATCACCGGTTTAGACCCTTCCTTGAGCTCTATGATGTGTTATGAACCTCGATCAGGAGGATCCATGAAATATGCTAACCAATTTTTTCGATGAAGTAACACAACATAACCAGCACTTAACCAACTTGATTAGCGTTAGCTCCAAATAGAAAACCAAACTTGAAAAGAACTCACACCAAGAATGCACACGCAATCCCAATGAGGAATAGGTGTTGTCATATGGTGGAGGAGCTAAATGAAAAATACTTGAAAGAAACTACTCAACGTCAAGAATGTGCACTCAAGATCCCACTGAGGGCGAGGTGCTAACATATGACGGAGTATTGAATTGAAACTAGAAATGAATGGGCGGATAACCAGCCATGAAGAGCATTTCCACACTACCACCAAACAGTGGGGGGAAAATATTACAATTAAAACAATTCGTCCGCTGCGGCGGGCATCCACAGAGTTGTGGGGATTCACCACTTGAGAGTGGGTACAAGAGTAATACAAATCCAATTATCCACACTGGCGGTAAACCATCCAGGGGTACTAATGTGAAATTAAAGAAAGAATTGCAGCAATAAAGGACTGGAACAGTACTACTGTTTACAGTCTTACAATATGGAAAAAGAGCTGCAAATTACATGAAAATTACAATAGAATCAACGTACCATGATACTGGATGATTCCATGTTAGACATCAACAATAAATGATGAAAAAAGGACCGAAGATTCAAACTTAAACAAGTCTGATGTAAAATAACAATTCTGGAAATTCTGATCAGCAACTGTGAAATTCAAAGAAATATTCACAACTCACTCAAAATACCTCCGTTTTGTGTGAAACGAAAACCAATGAGCTGCTGGAAGATAGGCGCCCAACATTAGATGAAGAAACAGCAACAAAAACTCGTAATTTAATTCTTACACGAATCCCAATGTAGCAAGAATGGTACGGCCTTCATGAGGGGCGATTTTGACAAGTAAAAATCAACAACTCAAAATTAAAATCTGAAACTCTCCAAAGATGGTCGCCTTGGGTGTAGGAATGGATTGGAAAAGTACCCACAAACAAATTAAATTCACACAAAAAGTTGTATGCAAAAACCACTTTCAGCTGTGACTGCATCAGCAACTTCAAAACTGGAAATATCATTAAAAACTTCAACTATTGAGCTCAATCGCTGAATGCGGATGAGGAAAGCAGCAATAAAACCAACTAGGTGTTGTCTTTCAAACACGAAATTGGATTGGAACTAGGAGGTAAGCATCCCTCGAAGTATTAAACAAGTTGTCATTTTGACAGCATAACATTAGCATAAACATTGGATAATCAGCTCTTCAAACAACAGCAATATATAAGCTTTTGTTGGCAAATGGAAACAACAGAACTCTTCAAATTCAAGAGTTGAGATCCACTTCAACTTCAAAAGACATACCTTTTGCCTTTTACTTTTGCAATATTAAAATATCATTCAACTTCCCCTTTAGGCATCCATTCCATATTGCAACAATAAAGCATTTATTAAATAATTAAATGCTCACTTGACCTCTTTATGTCCCCTTCTTTAAAACAACTTGAAGTCATCAAGCCTAGGTGTGGGGTACAACTTCAAGACATGAAAAATTGACTAAGTTTGAAACTCAATCCAAGGAGACAAACCCAAAGCCAAGCTGAGGCCGATGGATAACAAGATGACTTGAGTTGAACTGTTGATGATGCCACTGCCAAAATTAGACTTACTAAAAATAGCCATTGCCAAAAATAGTAAGTTTACCTCAAAACCAACAGAAAGCAGAACTGAGCTGGAAGCAAGACTTAATGAAAGCTGACAACTGAACCACTACCCAAATTAGTATTTACTAAAAATAGTAAATACCTAGAAATGCCACAAACCTCCAAGCAAGGAAACCCTAATTTCACTTTTGATCAACCTACGGATTTCCGGAAATAGGCTATCAGTCAAAGAAGAGCGTATGGCCAAAATGGGGACATTACAATCCGCCCTTCCCAAAATTGCTTGTCCTCAAGCAATGCCACAACACTCCAAATTGATCCCACCAAACATATAGGATCCCGGGGTCCCATGTCCATCTCTGAAATACCCCACCATGCTGATGTTGCTCTACTCTGATCATACAAATGAAATCATTGCACCAAAATTGCACTAACCATCCTTGCAACCTCAAAGTGATAACATGCCTGAAATTCAGGTCGAACAACATAGAAGGAAATGAATCAAAATCTAGCAGCATCTCATGCTCAATAAACTCTGAGGAATTAACATCTGCAATGTCAATGTCAATCACCATTCTGAGAACAAAGAAGAATAATCTAAACAACTCAAAAATATTCTCATCAACATCACTCCTTAAAGCATCAAACCAAATCACAACAGCAAATGTGATTCCATCATAGCTGTTTGCAAAGGAAAAACGGCTCTTTGCAAAGTCATAGCAACTGCATCCTCAAAGCTCCTTAAGGATGTATAATGCCTCCTCTGAATAATTTTGACATATTCAAGAAAAACTCTGAAAACTTCCACCAATCTCTCCCCCAAAGTCTCAAAAAGTTGAACCAAATCAAGCAAAGGTTCGCTGCCCCAAACACTAGTGCAAGATATTGTACAAAGAAAGCCACTAGAACAAAACTTGAACACCATCCAATACTAATCTGAATCACTATGAAACACCATTACCCACTTTTGAAGCCAAAAATCATCATTGAAAAGAGGTTGTGAAGAGGAAAAATGAATGTACCAGCTGCCTATGAAAACTGAAATGAACCACTCAAAGTCTAATTTTAGGAAAATCAACATGCAAGGAGTTGTAGGATTGCTGCAAAACTGGAAATTAGCATCTATAATATCACAAAAACTCATGCCCAAGGCTGGACACATCCTCTCAAGGAACTCCAACCCAAAATAAAAACATCCTTTGTTCGATATATCTTCCCAATCCATCGGTCGATGTGCAAAAAAAACCATTGAATGGTTAATAAGGATGGGGACAGCATCAAAGAAT
>VDFB02372173.1:0-32061 GCA_007258455.2 Sequoia sempervirens | reverse complement strand
ATTTACCATTAGTCTAGCCCTGAGCCTAGAAGCAAAGCAGTTGTCAAACTGCACATAGCTAGCATCCTCTTGTTGTAAGACATATCTGCACTCCAGGCCTGTACTGGTAGCCTTTCTCCATTTACCTCTTGCCTCAATTCCATCTTCTCTGAGAAGAAGCTGACATTCTCATACAAGAACATATGCATTAACAAAGAGTACCAAAAGAAAGGAACACTAGTCTTCCCCTCAAATAAGTTCGACAAACCCTCATGCATTCTTTCAGCAAGGAAAGAAGCATAATCATATACTACAGAGAAATTGGGATGCTGAATCTGAGCCCCCATAAACATATAGGCAATGGGCATCACAGTATTAGGACTGAAACCTAAAATTTGGCAAAGAGAGTAGAAGGTTGCCAAGAAATGATCAGCAAAACAATTTAACCTTAGGTGTCTTCGATCACGGGGTTGATGGTGAATTATGGAATGCTCCAATTTCGATTAGATGAGGAGGAAGCAATTTGATCTCAAAAAGGTTGAATCTTGGCATACTCTGTTTCATATCTCCTCCAAGTCAATCTGGACCAACAATGAGCCATTTTCACTCAAATCAAAACCCTCCGAATTACATTTGCATTTACATTCAGTAAAACCTCACCATCATTATCCCTTATAACCCTTGTGATAGGATCATATCTCGCAGCCACTGCCAGGAGGAGGTCAACATCAAGGAACACATTCGATACTACAAGCTTTCCCATATCATACCTCCAACCATTTGAAAAAGGATGAGGTGCATTTCGCTGGCCATACCATCTTCTAAATAGTTCTAAACCCGTCATTGGTACCCTAGCATCTGCAATGTTGTAGGTTCTATATCTCAACCCTTCACCTAAGGTTGTCCCTCTCATCAAAACCAAACCCCTATTCTTGTCGTTTATTGACTTGGAAAATTGGTCAAGGAAATCATCATACAGATTCCTCTCCATGTAGTCAATATGGCCAGAATGTTGTTTTGTTGGCGCCATTTTAAACAATAGGGCTTCTCGGAAAATCAAATTGTGAACAAACTAGTGCTACTCAAAATGAAAACACAAGAATTTGGTAATTCCACAATTCAAGAGAAACAGTAACCTCAAAATCTTAATCTAAAACCCCGATCAACACAATGTTTTTCACAAGAAACACATATCTTGACAGAATGTGCTGATGAGAAGAAGAAAATAACTCGCTTAAATTGCCAGTTTGCTGTAAATCAAATCCCCTACGAAATTGCTTTTAAAGTCGTATCTCCTCGCTCGACTACTTTCAAGATGCTTGAATTCCTTTAGTGGTGAAAGTAGTCCTAATTAAACACTTGAATTATGAACATTGCCAATAGACGTCTTATCCGCCATTAAAGCCTACTTGAATACAGCGCCAACGCCTTAAATTATATTTCACGCAGATTTAAATCTCCGCCGTCGATCTCTTGTTTTAGTCAGATCATCGAACGGTCCTCCTTAAAAATGCTGACAACGCCTTCCACATCATCCCCAGGGCCCACCATTATATGCAGCGCTAGTAAGATACACGTGGCGCTCACCCGCGATATCGTGATTGCTCAAGTTGGGATTGCGCGATAGCAGGCAACCGTTGATCTCTTCATCGGTGACCACGATCAAGTAAAACAAGGGACAGTCTTAAGGCCTATTCGCTAAGCAGCTTTTTCATCAAGATTAAAACATCGCCGTTGATTATAAACATGTGCACCGCTCAGGCAATTTAGTAACCCACTTGATAACACACTAAAGTCCTATGCATTTATTAAATCATTTTATTTGCTTTTCGGACATCAGCAACCTGGAACACGTGGTGATCGCCTGCGATATCGCGAAGGCTCAAGTTGGGATCGCGACATGGCGGGGAGCGGTTAGGATGTATCTTTAAGGAGATCAATAGCCATCAAATAACCCTGCAAAACATTAAACATTACTTAGGAGGAAAAACCCGAGGAAGGGGATGCGGCTTAGGGCAACGACGGTTCGATGACATAAGGTTGTTTTAAAAACATAAGGCACAAACCCGACTCAGACTTTGGTAAATAAAAGGAGGCCAACAATTAAATATTTATCATTTTATTAAAAGGCCAGCCTTAGATGAGTTAATGAGATATAGGTTGTTTTATTTTTTAAAAACCTTCTCCAAAAAGTAACGATAGAACAGACCCATACCAAAGACAGAAAACCAAGGGTTTATGAAAACAAAGTAATAACTCCAAAATGTAAGGCAAAGACTTTATAAACAAGACCAAAACAATAATAAAAGAAATCCCTGATGTAATTAGGCTCCATCACAATTCACCGCTTTGTCTATGTTATTGCTTTTCATTATTATGCTTTGGTAGATTTTTTCCAAGCATCCATAGCTTGTTCGAAAGCATCTATTTTAGGTTTTTAATTTTTAGCCATAGCATGAAGGCGTTGAACTGCTTGATAAAATGCTTTGGTAGACATGTATGAAAAATGTGGTAGCATAGAAAAGGTAGTGAACTATTTGAAAAAAAGCTTCAAAAAAATGCGGTCTCATGGTGATGGAATGCCATAACAAATGCCATGATAAGCAAATTGCTATGGATTGTCATGGCATTCCATCACCATGAGACCACATTTCTTTGAGGCATTTTTTGAAACGCTCACCTCACCTTGTCTTACATGTTACCATTATGTTTTGATAGATCTTTTCCAAGCATCCATAACTTGTTCATAAGCAAGTCTGTTTTAGGGTTTTAGCTATAGCAGCAAGGTAGTGAACTGTTTGATAAAATGCTTTGGTAGACATGTATGAAAAATGTGGTAGCATAGACAACTGTCACCATCTGATATTTATGCAATTGTAGTATGTTTTGTGCAATGTAATCAGTGATATGAATATAACCAACAAAAATCTATTTTCTATAATTCATGGATTGAACTCTGTATTTTATTTTCTCAATGTTCAGAGGTACATGGAAATGCCACTAAATTTTTTAAAAAGTAGTTTTTGACTATTTTTTCAATTTTTTATGTTTTTTTGTAAATCGATTTTTTCCTAATTTTTTCCCATTTTCCCAATTTTTTCAAAAATCCTGAACTTTGGTTTGCATTTCCCCAAACGATTTATGCTGCTATGGTTTTGAGTACTACTTGTTATTTAATAAACCAATCTCCATGTTCAGCTCTTGTAGATAAGACACCTTACAAAGTGTGGACAGGCAAGAAACCTTCTATTTCACATTTAAGGATATTCGGTTATGAGGCCTTTGTTCACATGCCTAAGGGAAAACAATATAAATTGGATCTAAAAGTATAAAATTGGTTACTATGAAAATGTAGGTGGTCATAAGATTTGAAATCCTCTCACCCAAAAAATGATATATTCTACAAATGTGATTTTCAAAAAAAAATTGGACATTTTCCAGCCAAGCAAAAGAAAAGGGAGGAAGGAAAACAATAAAATTTGAGACTAAAGTCAAGAAGCAAGAAGATGCACCCATTGAAGAACAAATGATGGATAAAAGAAAGAGAAGAAGAAGAGGATTAAGTGTTATTTTTGAGCAAGATGCGAATACAAAGGAAAAAGAAGAATCCCTTACTCAACTCTTGAAAAGATCCATAATACAACTAAAACTAGTTGACATGATAGCTACAGTCCACCAAATTTCTAGAGGAAAATTAGAGACATCATCAATGGTTCTCCCCAAAATAAGTGGATCCTCCTAGATTAAATGCCTTTAGTACTATGGTTATTAAAATAACTAAAACAAACTAAACGCAGCTGAATTTTTAAAACGTCCACACAATATGCTTAATTTGCAATGATAATCCTTCCCCCTTAAAAACATCAAATTTCTAAAATCTATAATATTGAGATTTTTTATATGCTTCTCCATTTAAGTGCATAGGCTTCTTTTTCTTTTGTTTTGATCAACGAATCAGATCACCTTCGATGATCCATCATCCGATACCTTCCATGATCCATCATTAGGATGAAAGAACCTAGTGAAGAGAAACCAATGGATTATGGTGTGTGATCCAAAACATTGATGGAAAAAAAAGTGGCTACACACAATCAAATCCAAAAGCATACAAAAAACCTCAATCCTTCCCCATTTAAGTGCATAGGCTTCTTTTTCCTTTTTTTCATCGACGTATCGGATCACCTTCCATGATCCATGATCCATCATTAGGATGAAAGTACCTAGTGAAGAGAAAACAATGGATTATGGTGTGTGATCCAAAACATTGATGGAAAAAAATGGCTACACAATCAAATCCAAAAGCATACAAAAGACCTCAATCCTTCCCCATTTAGCATTTTTTTCATTGAGAAATTACTTTTGTTTTATGCACAAAATGGAGAAGGTTGTCTAGTTCTCAAAACCAAGTCCCCAAATCCCCAAGATGTCAAGGACGTCACCCAAACCACAAGGGACGTCACCCAAATCCCCATCCCAAGAAAATGTTCCTATGGAACACTCTACATTAATAATTTTAAATTAATCATAGAATATTATAAAAATAGATTTAAATAGTAAATTAAGAAATCTAAAGCTTAATTTAATTTAAACTTTTCTAAGTAAAAACTACTAAAAAAACCTGCTTGATAATAGTCTAGTTGTGAGTTGAAGTGGAAGCTATAATAAATAAAAAATTGTCATTAATAATCAAAACCCAGAGAATGAATTTTGATGCCAATAATGTATATCACACCAGCCACAATTATGATTTTTAAATACATTCACTACCGATCATCATGATATGGAATGGCGACAAGGTGGCTACTCCTACATCCAATCTTGTCGCTCATGCAAAAGAGATGTCAAGAATTTTGAAGTTGGGTTATAGCTAGCTAGGCAACATTCCAATTTTTCATTCTACCCATGCATTGTTCCTATGACACTAGGAATTGACAAAAGGCAATGGTGGTTTCAACTCTATACTTGTGGTAGTCATGGCATAAGGTTTTGGATTTAACGGTGGCAAGGGAAAGAAGAAGAGCAACAATGGAGATTGAGACTTCCAATTTTGTAGGCTCAAACAATTTAGAACAATACTAGGGTTTCAGAGAAATTTGTAGACTATATCTCTATGGAGCATGTCAATCCAAAGCTAAGGATTTGGATGCTAAGAACATGAGCTACCACAAAACCTCAAAGGAAATTGATGGAGTTGATTGCTGGAGATTAGGGAGACTGTGGTGAATATGATGCTCAACCCAAGTCAATCCATAAGAACACAAAATGTGTTTGATGTCAACACAATCTCTATGTAGCACTACCATGACTTCCATGGCCACAAGTCATTCACATTGCGCGAAGACTCTAAGGGGATTAAGGAGCAAGTTGAGGTTCACATAGATTGCTTCCTAGATCAAATGCACACAATTATGAAGAATAAAGGTGAAATATGTCACATAGATTGCTTCCTAGAGAAAATGCACATAGTTATGAAGAATAAAGGTGAAATATGTCACAATGATCTGAATTCAATTGGGAGTTCAAGCAACAATACCTAGTGAGGAACCGACAGTATTGGGAAGATATAACACTAAATAATATGGCAAACTCGTAAAGAGTTGTATGCCTCCAAAAAGATCCCTTTATTCATTTCTCAAACAAAGATTTATACATTTTCAAGGAATATCAAAGGTCCACTACATCCTTGGAGGAATGGACATCTAGATAGGTACCAAATAACTAGCCAAACTGAAATTTTCAAAAAAAAAAAATTATTTATAGTACCCTAACTTGGTGGGGTCATAACTTCTAGCCCATTGGGTGAAATCCAAACTTCCTAGAACCGTTGGGAAGGTCTTGATGAGAACGAGTTTGTTGTGAGAGTTCGAGTTTGTTGTGAGAGAACTAGTTCGAATTTCTTGTGATGCAGCCTACGGCAACCATTCCAAGAAACTGATGGAAGTTGTTAGGACAAATTCCACTCCAAATGTCTTCAAAAATGCAAATTACTAAAATGTAGAAAATACCAAATAATAGATTTTCAATATTTTCAATCATCGGCTATACAAACGCCACCCAAGTGCGCTCCTTGATTGGGAGAAATTACAAAAGTCTTAAAATGTCAAACTGCCTATGGAACTAAAAGTTGAAGACGTTTCTTGCTGTTATTAATCTCAGTCGAGAGTGGCCAGCATAATTTGCTACTCCTACTGACTTTTTTACTTTCAAACTCCTCTAAAACTGTGGATCACACAAGCTTGGGAGAAATTACAAAAGTCTTAAAATGTCAAACTGCCTATGGAACTAAAAGTTGAAGACGTTTCTTGCTGTTATTAATCTCAGTCGAGAGTGGCCAGCATAATTTGCTACTCCTACTGACTTTTTTACTTTCAAACTCCTCTAAAACTGTGACTGACAAGTAGAACGAACATAACATATCTGTCAGTATGAGTTGTTGTTCAGCAAGTTGCTGTTTTTCTATATTCCAATTGCAACAGAAATTTATAAATTACATTCTTGTTTTCTAAGTGCCTGTTACAACATTATGTATATGTTACAAACATAAAAACCCAATAACGAGGAATATTTTATTACTATAATAAACTAAAACCCATGCCAACAGATTTTAAAATTAATAAAAATTGACCCTCCTTCACAATAAGAATTACGAATTCAGAATATGGCGACGACTCCTTGTAAATGAACATGTACCCCATATGGCTCTCAAATCTGTGGTTATCAAATATGTGTCCTTGCTTATTGTAGCCAAGCAAAAATTCAACTCCAAGTTGTACAACCAAAGAGCCTAGGCTATTAGACTCCTATATGCACTCTGACTAGGGAAACTGCATCCCAATGTCATAATAAGAGAATATTCTCCAGGAAATGAACTTAACTTGGGGTTTTCTACCAGGATACTTTCTATAATTCTCTGCCACGTTCAATTTCTTCGTTCAATAATTTTCTTGAATTACTAAAACATTGATGGCTTAGCTGACACAATGATTGCCTCTACATACAACAAATAAGTGTTATGCCATGTCTACTAACTTTTACTTTACAGACTTGCTAAAAGACCTTAACAGCATTACAAATATTCTTAAGAAGGCTGTGAGTTACAAAATAAGTGGCAATTTTTAATATCTTGGACAGTATAAAGCTTTTTCAACCCACAAATAAGGCCTGCAATTTAAAATACATCAATGGATGTAGAGATAGATGATTGTATGTTGAACAGATGCCCATAAAAACACACTTGGGACTAGCATGACTTCTTTAACATTTGAGCCAATCAATGCATCTGTTCAAATGCATGGTAAATTTCAGATTTTGCGCCTTATAACTAGACAAACTTATTGGATCCACGGTTAGTTCAGATTAATTAATACAGAAATACAAGTAGTACACAATATAATTAAGCTGCAAAATCAAGAACTATTCAGAAAAGAAACAGGAAGTTGCAAACTGGTCACAAGTAGACCAACGAAAGATGCTAAATAGTTTCCTGAAAACCAACGAGTCAAAAGGTGCATAACACCTGTAAAATGAAAATCCTTAAAGTATTCAATATGAAGCACTTATGGCTTCATTTACTCTCAAAAACAATTAAATAAACTCTTGAAACTGTCAGGTATCAGTCCTCGAGATGGCAGCTCTACTATGTAACAAGGCAATCTACAATCTTTATGCTCATCCCTAGCAATAGCATGCCTCCAATAAAGCCTTACAATGATATTTTCACTAGAATCTAACTGGGCAAGCAAAGTGGCCCTACTTGGCTAGGGGACTTGGTCAGAAAAGAGCAGCTAATAGAACACTTACTTTGAAGTCTGCCGACCTTCTCTTGGCAGTAAACAAACAAGTCTCTATTTATTCAAGAGATAACTGAAACAATGACAGAGCATGTCTCTATTTTTTGAAAGATTTGAAAATATTAGCTCATTTATTGGACAATAGCATTTTACTTTCATATCGTGTCAATCGCCTCATAGATGTAGCATCGTATCACATGTTCTTTGCCGAAGCTTCATTATCAATATAGCATAGACACCAGTTTTCAGCTCCTCCAAATGATTGCTGTTGGTCTTCAGCATAAAGTTTAAAAAAATTATTTCACTAGAAAAAACAATCAGCCCAAAAATTTGCCTCAGAATCAAACTCAGCAAATAAAATATAAATTACAAACATACGCAAAATAAACAATGCATGACAAGCTTAAAAAATGAATTTAGAGAACAGATTAGTCTATTTAGACTATAATAGCATTTACTCAGAACCAGGAATGACTTGGCAAACCAAAAATATATATAAAATCCAATTACTTGGGATTTAATTAAAAAATAGAAACTGCCAAAAATTTATCCATAGAGGCAAATTAAGACCGTTAAAGCTGAAATGATGCATATTTTTTTCATAATTTTATGGCTTTCAAGTTTTCAACCAACCAATAATATATCCTTCCAATCCCTTGCCAATTAATTCACACCACTTAAATCCAAATTGCTGAATACAGAAGTGACAGAAATGACAAAGAAAAAGGGTTTTATGCAGTGACCAAATTCCCCTGTTGGACTCACCAAGCATAAGTCTTGGCAAAGACTTTCCACGTAAATTGTCAGTTTCTGCAGAAGACTTGACTCACAAGTCATGGGCAAGTCACTCATCTATTGCAAGAACTCAGGAGTCCTTGTAATTTTGGCAAGTACTCACTAAGTGTTTGAACTATGGTCTTCGGTATTGCTTTCCAAGTGGTTCCTCACCAGAAGTGACTTAGGCTTATAACAATGCCATTATAGTAAATACTAATACTTAAAACTCAGTAAAATAATATAATTGAATCCAATTTAATCCTCCTATTTTTCCAAATTTAAGGACCTGGAAAAACCATCATTGACTTATCAAAAGACCTCTATATACCAAATAGAAGTAAATTTGCAAATATACCAGTCTGCTAGTACTCAATACTATTTAGAAATTACATTGCCAGACTCTCCAGAACCCACTGCATACTCAACGGCGAGTCAACGCAACACAGTTCTGGTACTAGTCCTGCTTTGGATTCTCCCATGAAGCAATCAGTTATTACTTATTCAGTATCAAGAGGTCCTTCTTGAGATCCCACAGCAAGGATTTGCTGAATGTTATTAGTAAACAAAAAGAATACCAGAGAAATTAAAAATAAAAGACAGAACTAACCTAAACCATAAATCAATATTTATAATACTGAAATATTCTGAATTTGTAGCATTTTATTAGTTTCTGTTTATTCTAATGTGAACTTACAAACAACCTTGATATTACAAAATATATGTATATATATATGTGTGTGTGTGTTAATATGTTACTATGTATGTATGTGTATATATATACATACAAAATGTATACATACACATATATAACATATATATGTACATAAAAATGCATACATATACATATATACATACATATATACACACACAAATACACACATATACATATACATATACATTTAACAGCAAACCATACCCAATGTCTCGAAAAAGCTGGCATTTCCTGTTACTGCACCAATTACCTACCTGTTTCTTGTTAACTTAGATAAAAAAAAATTTGAACTCCCCATTGCATCAAAGAATGGAAAATAAAAAATACAGATATATGAAGCATGTGTAATATCACCAAAAAGGTCATAAATGGAAAGGCCACAACCACGTATTGGATCACTAAATCTGCAACAGAATCCTAGGAACACAAAAGTAAAATTCACACATTCTGTGAAAGTGTTTTAGTTCAAACAACTGAAGCAGTGGCCTGTCCACGATTATGAGAACAGGTTTGAACTTTCCATGGAACCATTGCCATACTCTATTCAATAGTCACGAGGTAAACCCCTGGATCAGGGATAGGAACTCCTAATCCTATATCGACATGTCGTGGTAACTAAATTTATAACTTGTTATTGTGCCCTATTTTAAAATGGCATTCACGTATCCTCACCTCACATTTCTAGGTAAATATATAAGTCTGTTTCTACCTATTGCAAAACAGATAGACTACTGGAAGTCCATTAGAGCAGATACAGCAAGAATGATTCTCACACCATGATAAAGCTCATAAGCATTCATATGCATGCAGTTGTCACATGCAATGAAATACAAAACTTTGATATAACGAATGCCAGGATGTCTGTTTATCATTATTTTTATCAAAAAGAGAAATCAATAAGACATGTTTGTATTAAATTCCATTTCAGAAATTTTAGAAATTGATTCAGGCATTATTTAGTAGCTTATTTTAGCTTCTACTTTCTGCTAAAACCTCTTCTAAGGAATGCCAATAACAATTAGAGGCATAAAGGCTATATACCAGAACACTTATCTCATTGATTTCCTAAAATCATGTTTGGAAAGCCAGACTTTAATGAGGATAATTATCAACTACATTTAACAGAGTCGAATATTTTTAGGTGGAATCTACTATAGCATTTAAGTCCTCAATAATTGGTATGCGGTTTTAAAGCCAACTGAATTGTTTGGCTTTCGGAACTAATGACATTCTTAGGTTCTGCATAACATGCATTCCTTGAATTCAATTAATTATGAAAAATATGAATAAATAATTTTATTTTCCAAGACAAAAGTTCATTTAATCCTTTTAACAATGTTGCTCTTCTTGTTCTGGGCATTTCAGGTCTTCTTATTTAGAAGGATTTGCAATCCACGATTTTGTCTATCCTAATTATGGATCGCAGGAGAATGTGATCCAAACTGTTGATAGAAGCAAAATTCATTAAGTTAAATTCAGAAGCATTTTAATCAAAGAAAAAAATAATTTACATAAGATCATCTATACAGCTTAATATTGCACCATTTTATAAATAACTCTTTAGTTTTAGTGACATTTTCCCTGTATTCTTTGAGAATAAGATGTGTAGCTCGGTAGTCAGGCCATGAAGTCTCGTGTTCTTTGGTAGAGGTAAAGGCTTTCTTGAAGATCACAGCAAAACCAAGCTTGGAAATAAAACAGCCTTCTAAAATCCAGCAACACCAGAGCAGTTTCAGAAAGTTATGTGTTGCTTGCTTAATTAAGAAGCCTAATTGAGGACATGAGACAAAACACAAAGTTCTGAAGCGAAATAAATATTCTACTACAAAAACACAATTTGATATCTGGGTACGGACCGTCCAAGATTTCAAAATATTGAATCACAAAGAGATTTAATTCTGACAACATAGATCTATGTTTTCAGAGTAAGAAATTTTCCAGCCATTATGAATTCTCAAAAGAATAAGGTGCAAAAGCATTTCTCGTACCAGATAATATGTGATACCGATTCCCACAGCAATTCACAATCTCAAGTATTCCACCGCAACAGAATATCACCAGGCCGGAGAATTATACAGATCTCAGTACTCCAAACCACAAGATACAAAACTTAATCCACTCTGAAATCTTACTATCTGCCGTTAATTAAGGCACACGGCGTGTACATGCACCCGACAAACCCTCAATCCGCAAGTCCAAAAAAGTCGTCGGCAGTTTTAAAAAGCACAAACCCCAAATCATAAATTGGTTGTAAAGATCAAAGGATCCGCCATGGTTACACAAAATTGGATGCAAATAAAGGGTTAATAAATACTACTACTACTAATAGCACTACGTTTATTCCAATTTTCCCACTGTTTCAGACGGTGAGATGAAACGCTCCCGAAGACAAACAAGCGCTGCAGGGGGATTCGAACACACCCGCAAATCTCTGCAGGCATTGTAAAATCCCCTAAAATACCGTAACAAAAAAACAGGACCGATGGCACTGCGATTCGAGCTGAAAGTCTCACGACGGTAAGAAATACAAATTGTGAGTGAGAGGGACTTTGAGAAGAACCAATTTGTTAAGGAGATGATTGATCAGCCCATGAATTGGAAACTCCTGTGCTACTGCAGAGGAAGATAAAACCCTGAAAGCAAAGCTCAGACAGAAAAAATATCTCTCTTCAGAAAAAGCGAAATAATGAGGGTGTGGAAAGGGATTTATATAGGTGTGAGGTGGTGGGTTAGATGATGGGGTGGGGGGTTAGATGATGGTTAACTAAACCCAGGGTTGGTAGTCGGTGCCCTTATGATGGTTCTGGAAGCCAGCCGGGATGGACGTACTTCCGGCCAGTGACGTGGAAGTACGATAAAGCTAATCCGTATTGGAAGGACACGAGAGAATCACATTTCACACTTCACGTAGTCCTTTCTTTAGCTATCCCATTCCCCTATCCCTCCAAACTAGAAGATATTTTCACCAGCGGATAAGGAGAATGTCAATATGGTCTAGGAAAAGAGAATTGACCCTATTATTGGGGGTATAAGGTTAAAAATATCTGTGTTTATGGATAGTAGGAATGATTTTTCTACCGTGATTTGAAAGATTGATACAAATAAAAAAAATAAAGTTGAATCTAAAAAATTTCATCTAGATCTATTTGATATTATTATTATTATTAGTTCTTTATTAATGCATTCTTTTCATTTATTAGTTGTCAACAAACAAATCAATGAGATGATAGAATTAAAATAGTTTGACTAAATTTTCTAATGTATATTTTTCTAAAAAAAATTTAAATACTTTGAACTAATTTATCTATTATTCTATTGGATAAAAATTAGTGAATAGTAATATTAGTTTGATGTAAGCTATCACATCTTTTTACTATTTCATTTTGATTATATAAAAGTTAATAGTGCAAATGTATTTTCATGTCACTTTTGAATTCTATTTATTGTTCTATTGACATTATTTTTTATTTAAAAAGTTGTGGGTCAATGAATATAAAAAATTTAATCATATTTGAGACAATTTTAATTTATTGAAAAGGTAAAATAGAAAAATACGAGAGATTGTGATTAAAATAATTAATAATAATATAAATAAAATTTATATATATTAATTTAACAATAAAAAATAGTATTTAATAAAAGATAATGAATAATTATATTTTGTGATCTATATTTTCTATTTATGTGTTTCATAGTTTATTCAAAAAGTGTTATATATGTAAATTCTAACATCTTTTATCAATTTAAAGTTAAATGCATTCATGTTCAAATGTAATTATGAAATTGCATCATATTTAGAGTTTTAATTCTACCATTTCCTCTCTTCAATTAACATTTGCAACATAATTTTAAGTTTTGTTGAATTAGGTTCTTCTATTTTAATTTTTAAACATCGTTTAGAAAATAAAAAATTGTCTACCAATAATACTTTAGATCAACTACCATATTACACATCTTACTACAGGAATAGATGAAATGTGTCACTTGTTATAAATGGAGATGGACAAATATTTAAAATATTTCGTTGTCAAAGTTACAAAAAATATATATGTCTATGTCATGGGCCTTCTCTGTTGAACTTTGTCAAATTCAATTTTGGTTTTTCTACTTATAATAATGATATGTTATTATCAATTTGATTGTTATTAGCAGTATGATTATGCAAGAATATCCCTATTCATAAGATAGGTTTGATTGTCTACTTTAAATTATTTCATATCAATTTGATTACTAATATGATGAATTATAACTCAATCATGGTTCTCTTGGAGGAAAAATTAACCAAACATAAACATAAGACTCGGAGAATGGGCATTGGAAAGATATGAGTAGTTGATGTGACTTGATAGTTTTGTAAGTTGTCTTGGTTATAGACCTATGCCATAGTTTTAACAATTAGAATTAGAGTTTGATTGGTTGAAAAAATTATTATTGATCTTGTTGTCTATCTTTATAATTTTATTTGTGTGAGTGAGCTTTCACCTATTCAAGTTGAAGGAGTAATTTATGTGTGTGTGGGGATATACATATACATGTATATATTTATAGATATGTGTCTAATTCAAATATTACATATATTATTATTATGTTGATATTTTATGTAAACATAAATGTTATGCATTTGTATTTATGTGCCATTTGATGTGGTCTTTAGATGCTATTATTAGTTTTTAAAATGTGTGATTCTTAACATTGTTTAAAGACACTAGCAAATGGAGATAGACACAAATATTTAAAATAGATGGTGGACAAAGCTATAAATATTTATGTCTAAATCATGGGCCTTCCCTTTGAATTATGTCAATCTTAATTTAAGTTTTTGACTTAATGATAATGATGTTATTATCATTTTGATTATATTGGCAATATTATTATGCAAGAATATACTTGATTCATGGGACAAATTTTATTGTCTAGTTTTAATTATTTCATATCAATTGTATTTTATTATTGGTATGATGAATTACAATTCATTCATGGTTCCCTTGAAAGAAAAACTAACAAAACACAAACATAGGATTGAGAGAACGAGTATTGGTAAGATGAGTGGTTGATGTGATTTAATAGTTTTGTAAGTCATCTTGGTTGTAGACCTATTCCGTAAAATTAAGAGTTAGTTTTTGATTGGTTGTAAAATTTATTATTGGTCTTATTATTTATCTTTATAATTCTATTTTTGTGTGGCTATGTGTGTGAGTGAACTTTCAACTATTCAAGTTGAAGGAGTAATTTGTGTGTGTGTGTGGATATACATATACATATATACATCTATAGATATATGTGTCTAATTCAAATATTACATATAATATCTTATTTTTTTTATATTCTATGTAAATATAAATGGTATGCATTTGTATTCATGGGCTATTTGGTGGGGCCTTAGGTGATATCATTAGTTTTTAATATGCATCATTCTTAACAATTCTTAAAGACACCATTAAATGGAGATAGACATAAATATTTAAAATATTTGGTGGATAAAGCTATAAATATTTATGGCTATGGCATGGGCCTTCCCCATTGAACTTTGTCAAACTTAATTTAAGTTTTTGACTTATGATAATGATATGTTATTATCAATTTGATTATACTGGTACTATGATTATGTAAGAATATACCTAATTCATGTGATAGGTTTGATTTTCTAATTGAAATTATTTCATATCAATTGTATTTGATTGACTATTATGATAAAATTATAATTTAATCATGGCTCTCTTATAGGAAAAATTAACAATACATAAACATAGGACTCACAAAAGGGTCACTAGTAAGATACGAGTATTTGATGTGACTCAATAGTTTTTGTAAGACATCTTGGTTGTAGTCATGTTCCTTAGTTTTAGTAGTTAGTTTTTTAAAGGCTATAAAAAAAATTATCGAACTTGTTGTCTATCTTTGTGATTATGTCGTACATAATTCTATGTGTGTGAGTGAACTTTCAACTATTCAAGTTGAAGAAATAATTTGTGTGTATGGATATACATATACATATGTGTGTGTGTATAATTCAAATATTTCATATATTATTCTCATTGTGTTAATATTATATGTAAACATAAATGTTATACACACATATATTAATGTATATTATAGAATTATATGTGTATATGAATATGGATAAATATGTTAATACTAAGTTATAAACTATTAACACCTATAATTATTAACACCTAAGTTAATAATTATAACTATATATCAAATCTCAAATAGCAATTTATCATTATTAGGTCTAAGTTGATTTTTAAGGGCGACATGCTTACCCCTAGGGCATGGTTGTTTAATAAATTGAAGCTCAAGAAAATTGTATTTTGGTGACATAAAAGTAAATGAACAACATGTGGACCTAAAACCATGGGTAAGTGAGGGTAATTTCATCTATGTAGAAGGGTTAATTATTGATCTTTTTGTGCATCATTTATTAATCATTCATTTCTAGGTTGTGGTTTCCTTAGTAACGACTTTCAATTAGCTTTAAATTGGTCTAGCTATCATCTTGGTGCCTCATAATATCTATTATAATCTTGAATATTTGATTGTTTGAATTTGTATAAAAGTGTTTTATGATAAATAAAAGGTTTATGACTTTGTGATTGTTTATTCAAACCTATTATAATATGAAATTAGTGTACAAATTGAGTTGTTGCATTTCATTGATATGGTAAGATTACTATAATTGATTATTAGGTTTCATTTCCAATTAAAAACTAATATTGTGGCCTCCATTTTATGATAATATACTAGCTATTATCATGTGATTTAGAGCATATACATAGGTTTTTTGTTAGTTGAAAGATTTGTGTTTATTCCTTCAAGTTTCTACAACTTCTTTTCAATAATAGCTTAAGTTATGAATATGGGTTGTTTGTCTTAATGGTTTTAAGTCTATGGATATAATAATAGTTCATATGGTGGGAGGTAGGGTGGGCGCCATCCCATCCCATATTTACTGATGTGGTGTGGCTGAGTGGCATGCGTTGGTTTGTTACGTGAGTTGGCAGGGGGATGAGCTGGTTGCACATCCTAAGAACTCTCTAGGCGAAGTTAAAATCATTATGCTCCGTCGACACCTTGTGAATTGCTTTGTCCTTTCAAGGACACTCGCCAGGCTGCATTGGATGGTGGCCAATCACATTTTCCAAGGCCTTTAATTTCAATAGGTGGTGTTTCATTTCTATAACATTCAGTGGTTTGGTTTCTTGTGCCCTATGTGTGTGATGAGCAGGTTTATTCTCTTAGTCTCTGCAAAGGAATTGGAAATGGGTGGGATGGTGACACCAGTGCAGTTGAAAAGCTCCAAAAAGAAAATTTCCTTTGAAGGCTCGATTTCCTCACTTTGGCTGCACCATATTATCTGTCACCCAAAGTATTTAACTTTTGCGGCTATCAAATGTCTAGCTAGGAAAGCGTTCATGGAGGATGTCGAAGGTGGATTCAGACATTTCTTCCCAGGTGTTGGTTGGTTTGCTTGATGTTGGGGTTTCAAAAATGGATGCGCGAGTGATCATGCGAGGCCTCTTTCGCAAAGATATGCTAGTTGGTTTGGACAGAGCCTTGGTTGCGGCTCGACTTGGTAAAGGTATTCCACGACCGTGGGACCTGCATCTCTTGGATGACCCAAATGCCTTGGTAATCTATTTTTCTTTCATTCTAGATGTTAACGGCTTAGCTCTCATTGAGTTCAGATGATTGGCTGTAGTAGGAGCAAAGTTTTTGAAAAGGAAGTTTTGTTTGGTGTTTGTAGAAGACTCGGCTTGGAAGAGGGAATTCAGAGTTTTTGCTCAATAGAATGTTTGGTGAGAAGGGCTTGGTTGGGTTTATGTGTTGGTCTGTGGGTTTTCTTGTTTTTGGGGTTTGGTAGTAAGAACAGTGCTCTTTGTTTTTGGTATTATAAATGTCGGGTGGGCATAGCTTTTTTTGGTGAAAATGTTGGTCAATGGTGGCTACATCCACTTAGTCTGAAAATTTTGGTTGGCGTCCAAGTCTGGTTAGTCTCTAGTGTAGTCATGGCGGATGCCCAGTTTGGTCCTAAACGATGTATTTCTTTTTTGAATATCAATACAATCATCTTGCTTGCTGATCAAAAAATAAAATAGTTCATATGACTATTAGTTATTGCATACTTATGGTATGTGACTATCAATTTTAACATACAATTGTGAGTATGGCATATGATAATTAGTCTTTGCATAACACTATGAGTATTCCATATGACCGGTATTCATTATTTTATTATTTATTATAGATGCATGGTTGTGATTCAATTTTACATGGTTGTAAAACATTATTGTGTCAACTATTAAACATTTTTTATGATTGTGAACTATTATTATAGGATTGTAAGTCATTACATGGTTGCTAGTCATTGTATATGGTTATGTTTATTGTATATGGATGTGTTTTTCATGGTTGAATACACTCTCTATGTTTGTGTTATTTTTTATATGAATATGTGGTTGTGAGTATTGTCATAAAATTATTATTCCTTTTTATACAATTGAGAGTATCACTATATGTTGATAGTCTTATTTATTATTTTTTGAATATGAATGTTATTTGACATTGAATTCATTAGTTTGACTATGGATATATGGTTAAGGGTGAAATTTTATTATATAACAAGTTGTGAATCTATATACATATTTGTAGAAGTTGTCGATCCAACTTCGAGCCCAAGAATACCTCCATGCAAGAGATACCTATTCGTGAAAGAGAATGGAGAAAAAAGCAAGAGAGGGTTTTGAAACTTGAAATATGAAAAATGTATTAAGAGAGTAAGATAATACAATGATCAATCCTTATAAAAGGAGATTGTGCAACCCTAAAGAAACCCTATAGGTAGACATTTAATAATTAATATAATTATTAAATGTCACAATATGCAACTAAAGTGAAATCTTAAGAGAGAATAAAGGTAACTTAATTAATATAATTAAGTGAAAAACCTTTACTCTAACATGGGTTTTATGATTACCAATCATTTTTTTGAAAATATTACAATGCAAAAAAATAGAGAAAAATAATAAGAACAATACATAGATAGATTTATGTGAAAAAATAGGTAAAATTATACTAGGAAAAAACCACGAGCAAAGATCTTCAGTATTTTATTAATTTGGAGAAAATTTGTTGATACAACAATCATCAAACTATACAAAAAGAATGACTTCACATGGGATAAGAAATTTGAGTTGCAAAGTCCTTTTCGAAGAAAAATGTCCAAAAAAGAAAGTGTGACTCATGTAACCATATGTCGAATATTTGTCAAAATTACCATAAATAGTAAGTTCCAATGTAGTACTCAATGCCAGCTATCCGTTGTTGTTAGAATAACAATAAAAATGACTTTAGATTCCAACAATTTTTGTGGGTTAAATTAAGAATATTATTTTGTTATCATAATGTAAACCTAACATCCTTAATGGTCTTTATTAAGTTTGTGATTGTAGTTTAATGTCCATCTTTTATATTGTGATCAATTGTGGCCAATATTTATTGAGTTAAAAATTCTTTTAGGTTTTATGCACTTTATATAACTTGTGAACATCATTCCTAAGTAATTATTTTTATAAAGTTCAACAGTCCCTCATACCTTACCCTATGCCTAGTTGTTGGATTGGGATATAGGTGAAATCACAATACTCTATCTCACTTTTGGGACAATGAAATTTTTGAGGGAGGATAGATTTTTTTTAAATGCACCTTCAAGCAAAGTAAGTTTTTTGCTCAAAGGACCTTTGAGCGAAGGTATATAACTTTATACCTTCGAGTGAAGCCATACCTTTGATCGAAGATAAAGGCCTAAAAAAATATGCTTTTACACAATTACCTTTGATTGAAGGTCCCTGCTAGGCTTCAAACAAAGGCACCTTCAAGCGAAGGTCCTTCGAATAAAGGGGTCAAACATAAAAACTTTGGCCTTTGCTTTAGAATTTCTTTAGAAAATCTAGTTTCAAATCTCGGGTTGGACCTTCATATGAACTTAATTTGACAAGATATGTTGCAAGATTTTAGTCCTCAAAATGAGCTTTCTGATATTTTCAGTTATTAGCCTATTTTTTGTTGCTTTTATCCATACTTTCAAACACTATTAGATAAACCTTTCAGACAATACTTTTATGCTATGTGTAGACACTGAAAAATGTTTTGAATGATATCATACACTCGAATCAGGTATACTAACATCATTTACTCCTAAAAGTCATCCTCTTTTCCCTTAATTAATTAATTTTTCCTAAATATTTAATTAATTGCATCATTTGCATCTATTAACCTAATTAATTTAATCAAGTTAATTCATCCCCTTTCATGCTAACATTTCGTCTAATTAAATTAAATACATCACGTTATTTAATTTAGATCTCCAAGTCTTCTTATTTAATTAAATAACTCCAAGTTATTTAATTAAATATCATATCATATCTCCCATTTTCATTAAATCACTTTATTTAATGAAAATCATCTAATTCCCTTAATTGTATAATTAAACCTTTGTTTAATTATCAATTATTAATTAATCTAATTCCCCCCACTTGTAAGGGAATATTTTGCACTTTCCTCCAAAAGGAATATTCCTTCCCCTTTTGCACAATTAAACTTTGTTTTAATTTGCTAAATAACTATTTTCCCTCACCCATGAGAATATTCCAAAGAATATTCTCTCTCCTCACTCATTTGAAAAAGGAGAATATTCCTTTTCTAACAAACTTACTTGACTTCTTGAGCAAGTTAACTTGTGACCTCTTGGGCAAGTTAAAAGTGTGTTTGTTTGAACAAAGGTGAACCCTTGATTAAATCTCATCATTGATTCTCATCTATTGATGAGAATCCATGATCCATGTTTTATCTTTCCTCCATCCTTGACCATTGATTAGCTTTTTCAATCTCAACCCTTCATTTCCCATTTGCTTTCCTATAAATAAAGCACTATTTGGAGACAAATGGATCCATCTTTTTCAGAGCAAACTCATGTTGTTGAAATCACTCACACTCACACTCATTTTTAGCATTTGCTTAATATCATTTTAGCTTAAATACTTGCTTTAATTAGCTTAGCTTCCATTAATGGCTTCCACGGTAACTTAGATGCATTCATGTAGCTTGTTTATTAATTAGGGTTTCAATCTTTTAGCTTAGAATCCATTTAGATTAGCTTTGCATTTGCACATCTAAATCATCTTAATCTAAATCATGTTAAAATAGCTTGCATCATGTTAATCTAGTTTTAAATCATGTTTCATCACACATCTCACAATGGTTTCATCAGTTTTCTTCAATAAACTAATTGAAATAAGCTCATTTATCCCCGAGATTGGGAAAGGGTCGCTATTCCACATCAACGCGACACCACTCCCCCAACAGATAAGTTTCAAAGGATTAGAGTAGGCATTTTTAAAGCTTTCATAGTTTGGTACAATATGTTTTAATAGATGCTTGCTTTAATTTTCATTTGAATGATCATGTTGAGATTTGATGTTAGTGGCTTAATTATGCTTCGATTCTTCATAGATCAAGCGTAGTCGGCCCATACTAATCTATCGGTCACACTATGCTATCTTTTCATGTTTATTATACAACCTTGGACCTAAATCATAGTAATGGAAATATGGTTAAATATAGTAGCATTGCATAGTTTATATGTGAGCATGCATGAAATGTGGATGGAATTGTGTTTAATTATGGTAGTTAGCTTTGTGTATATGTTTTTTGGATTAACTTCTTGCAACTCAAAAAGAACTGTAGCCCATAGCAACTGGAAGTTGTAACTCGCAACAAAAGGAAAACTGGGATAGTGAAACAAGGGAAGTACTAGATCAAGATGAATGCAATAACTATTGTATGAAGACACTTGATGGAGTTGGTTATGCATCATTAGGATAGTTAATAAAGTGTTGGAGAAGAAGAATTATTTTGTTGATAGGATTTTGAATAACTGTTTGTGTTTTACATACAATTTTGTTTTATAGAGTTTCAATTCTATTATAACTCTTTTTTCTTTTCAATTATAGTTTGAACAATTCAATCTTAACTATATACTCTGATATCTAGGAGTGATAGTTAATGATTGCATTTAGTTGTTGCTTAGAATAAACTCCCTCGTGCTTGTATATAGCCAGTGGTTGAGTTCTTACATAAGTTGGTTGATTTTAGTATTTTGTTATAAGTTGTTTTTCAAGTTCAGTTATTATCTACAAACATGTTGATTACTCAAAATGATTTCATTGAATACAATCTATGAAGAAGATTTTGTGTAATCGTTTGTGATGTGTTATGAATGAAGTTCAATTTCACATGGATGTGTAGAATCTGATAGTTAGGTTTGGTTTTAATTAAGTTAAGATAGGCACTTGAGCAGGCCACTCAAGGTAACTGCTCTTCACTATATTTGTGGTTCTTTTATTTTTGTTAGTAGTTATTCTTGTTTATCATTGTTTCATAAATTTCATGTAAAGTAGAATAGATTTTCATACTTTGATTATCAGTAATGAATGTTCATGAGCATGCATGTATTTGGTTAATCTATAATACTCTGGAGATTAGAATAGGTTTAATTTCTAGTTTGAGTTTTCTGAGTTAGTTTAGTAATTCTTTATTAGCAGTAGTTCAGTTACAGGTTAAGTTGTAGGCACCCATTAGCTCTAGTTTCTTTCTTTCACTGTGATGCAATTCTTTAAATTTCCAACAAGTAGAACACCTTGAATAGGATAACCTAGGTAGCCTTAAGTCTCTAAAGGCACATAAAATGCAGCACCATCACAAGTTTACAAACCTTGGGTTGAAAATTTAATGTAGCCTTTACAATGTTGAGTGGACTATTCAGCTAGGCATACCTCTGAATTATGTAGGTTCTACCAAGTTTACAATACATTAGTTTAGATTCTACATTTTTGGCATCATTGTGGAGGATGGTGCTCTCTTCATATACTTGTTTGTCATGCTTTCATAGTTTACAATTTTGTTTTCAAGCATTAGGACTGTTAAGCTTTATCTTATCAACATACTAGAAGTTACACTAACACTGTGCAAGATTGCTACTATATAAAGCCACATTTCATGTATGCGGAGGCAAAGAGATTCTTTGGGTAGATTCCTCCCCTCTACATGCCAAGAAGCCATAGCAGAAATTGGTGAATCCAGTACTCAAAGCAAGGGTAATATTGAAGAAGAAATTTCCCTATCACCAACATCTACTACACTTACAAAGGGGACATATTGAACCATGGATGCAATGGATGATCATGAATGTGCAACCTTTGAGTTCCCAATCACCAACCAAGAAAGGTATATTGTACTGAAGAATATCCCTCCTTCAGTATTACCAGTCTTTTATGGGTTGGTGGCTGAAGACCCAAATATATTTATGTTTTAATTTGATGTCTTATGCAAAATTTATGACTATACCTCTAATTCCCATAGGCTCAAACTCTTCCTTGCCACTCTAAAATATGCAACCCTAAGATGGTTTATGGGATTAGGCAAGGATGTTGTCCCTAATTGGGATACCATGAAAACATTGTTCTTGGAGAAGTACCAAGACTATTGTAGAGGACTTGATAGGAGGAGAGATGACATTTTCATGATGTTACAGAAGGAGGATGAGCCCTTAGAAGATTATGTGGAGAGATTTTGGTTTGCTTTGAAGAAAAACCCACAAAATAAGTTATCTAAAGAATCCCTCAAGTTAGTATTTTTGAGAGGAGTCAATGAGGATTGTATGGATGCCCTTAATCTTATTGGACAAGGGGGTATCTCTCAAATACCATTTGAAGAATCTGCAAGGTCTACAAAAATTATTCCAAGACCTTCACCAAGAAGCCAAGAGGAGAGAGGACATCCACTATTGGCAAATGATCCATAGGGGTTTCAAAGATAGAGTTAAGCAATTTGTTGTCCAACATGGAGGACATTATCAACCATTTGGAAACTAAGTTGGATACTCTCCACATCAAGAAGAAGCAAGAGGAAGTTGAAGAAATTCTCACTAAATACTACCCCAACTGTAGGCAAAGGAAGGAAAATTGTAAATGTAAGAGGGTGGCTAGTATTCAATAAGACAAAACTGAGAAACCTGATTTTTAGCCACTTCAAGGAGAGGATGGATAGCTATTTTACATAGCTCAAAGAAGGCCATGGCAACAAAGACAAGGTATGCCACAAGACCCCCTTTAACTTCAATTCATCCTTTCCATTGGAAATTATAATTTCTTGGAATTCTTAGCCCCCAACTAATCAAGATCAAAAAAACCCTCAACAAATATAGTGGAACTAGTAGCAACCAAATCCTTGGTCACAACAAAATTTCCAAGGTTTCAATTACAATCCCCAATGGCCAACACAATAGAACCAATGGCAGCCTCAATGGCAAAAAGGTCAATAATGGCAACAACAAAACATGAACTATCACTAGCCTATGCTTCCTCCTCAACCCCAATAGTAATTTATTATGCCTCCATCAAATCCTGCATCTCAGTCACCCAAACCACCACAAATACCTACCCAACCTGCACCTAACCCTAACAAAAATCCTATTAAACAAGCTTATACTAACGAAGCTATGCAATACCCCACTTATGGGGTAGAGGTGAGTGATGTCCACCTCAAGTTAAGGAAACAACTTGTTGGACCTTCATCTCCTCAAATCATTGAGATGAAGGATGAGGAACCTATAGTTAAAGCTTCAGACAAAACACCTTCAGAACTTGAGTCAAATCACATACCCTAAACTACCTCAAGTCTCAAGCCTCCTTTCCCTGAACGCTTAGCCATTCAAAAGCATCACACAAAAGATGAAATAGACCTACTAGGTCAACTTAGGGATTTCAATATCAAGATCCCTCTCATCCAAGCTATTAAGGACATTCAAATCTATACTAAAGTAGTCAGGGACCTATGTCTTCAGAAACCAAGGAGGAAAAGGAAGGATCCTTAGATAGTACATGTCCTAAGAAACCTTGCAAATATCATGTTAGGGAACATAACTATCCCTAAATACACAAACCCTAGTAGTCCAATAGTGGACATTAAGATTAATAGGACCCTTATCAAGAGCACCTTAATAGAATTAGGGGCAACAATCAATGTTATGACTAAAGAAATAATGCAATTACTTTAGTCAGCCAACCTTAGACCTACACAAAATGTTTTACAATTGGCTGATAGGTCAACAGTCAAGCCTGAAGGAATCATTGAAGATTTAGTTATTGCATTAGATTCTTGGGAATATCCTATTGATTTCATAGTTTTACAACCAAAGGTTAATCTTGTAAGATACTCACTCATCCTAAGCAGGCCATGGTTACTACACTTGATGCATTCATAGGCTATAGGTCTAGCAATATGATAATATCTAATGGGACTGTGACCAAGAAATTGGTCCTCTATCCTCCAGCCCAACCTTATGTTGATCTTGAGAAAACTATTTGGCCCACTTATTCTCTACAAACATTGATGACAATAGAACACAACCCTTTATTGGATGATCAAGATGAAGATGAGTTGATTGCTCATATAATACAAAATTGTTGATGAGATTAAATTTCTTTCAGATTATAGTCAGAATATTGAACTTGATAAATCTGAAGTTGATGCCAAATCAATATTAAAATACTGATCATGAATTCACAAGTCTGAAAGTTTCTTAGTGGTATTCGATCTACAAGAGCAGAACATTTATTGATTTCGATGTCTTCAAATGTAGATCGGATCTGCATTAAGTATCAAATGGGAGACACGTTCTATGAGTGGACATGTCTCCACAAAGTGGAGGCATGTCTACTCATGGGACGTGTCTCTTGGATTGTGCCAATTCGACTAACTAAACACCTGATCATTAAATTAGAGTTAGTTACTTAATAAACATAAATGCTTACTAAGTTCGATCTGATTTTATTTTGCACAAATAAATTATATCCAATCTGGAAATGATCACCGATAATGATGCTTGATCGGGATCCTATATGAAACACGAAATGCTATTAATCTGCAGTTAATAACCTCTAAATGCAGATCGATAGTATACTTGGAATGTAGTAGATTCCGATATAAATGATAATGTATACAATTAAAATATATATGTGTGTGTATACATATGTCAGTACATACTGACATATATATACACACATATGATCATCATTTCTATATCTGACCGAAGCTACCATAATTCAACACTCCCTCTTAGCTAGGGAAGATAAACACTAACCAAGTATATAGTGATATCACCTTACTCGTGATATCAGAAGATATGGAATGCTTCTAAGAGAGTCAAGTCACTTGACATTCTTCATAACACATCTTCATTATGGTATGTGCACTGACATCAAGTCTCATGATGTCTACCATAATAAATCATGGCATATCCACGGATACATTTATCCACCATGATTATCCCATAAGGATCATAATGATCTTCAACTGATATCAAGTCTCATGATATCTATCAAAATGTCCAAGAGATACTATCATGACATATCCACGGATATCAAGTCACATGATATCCATCATGATAGTGAAACTAATCATTGTAGAGTCGTCACTTTACAATGTCAAATACAAGTGTTCATTATTAGAAAGACCATCACCTTTCAATAATGTACACAAGGGGTGAGCCCATACAGTCATGGAGTCACTCACATGACAAAAGAGTTTACACATTAAACATCTTTTAAATACATTAGTACAAAATAAACAATTTGAGTCTCAATCTCAACAATAACTTACATTTCAACCATACCAAGTTTCTTCCTGAAGTGTTCAACTTTAACTCTGGAGAGAGGCTTGGTGAGAATGTCTGTTGTCTGATCGTTTATACTAATATATTCCAACTGGATCACATTCCTTTCTACCATGTCTCTTACATAGTGGTAAGGAATCTCTATATGCTTTGATTTATCATGGAATACAAGTAATCCCATAAGCAATTTCCGGAGCCATGCTGCTTCTCTTGCTCTCATAGAGGCTGCAATATATTCAGTTTCTGTTGTACTTAGTGCCACAGAAGATTGCTTCCTGCTACACCAAGATATCATCGCAGACCTCAACCTGAAACAACATCCAGAGGTACTTTTTCGATTATCTTCTTTAGGTTTAGTAGGCTCCCTTTGAATCTTCAAGCACCTGCATCAACCTCCTGACCTCATCGTCCAAGATTGCCTACAACACTTGCTTTAGAGAAATGGTTTCCAACGCACACCTCTGTAGAGATTCAAGGCTGCCCTCTTCAACCTCATCCCAGATCACTCTATTCTGAATAGGTTTGCAAAGCTACCAATGTCAAATCCAGATGACAGTCTAGAGCAATTCTGATCTTAGCAGCTGAAGGGATCTTCTAAGCATTTAGCACCTAGCTTTGCAATACAGTAATCTTCACTTCTTCAGTGAGTTACAAAACTCCCTCTGAAGGTTAAATTCTTCCTCTTAGAAGAGATGTCTTCAGCCATTCATTCGGTCTCATGGCTGCAAGCAGTGTATCCATTCTCTTCTTCTCTTGAAAGCAATCTCTTGGTCCATCCTAATGCACATTAAGAAGAGATTACTAATAGTTCATATAACTTAACTATTTCGAAGAGAAATACCACTGCTAGAAGCATACTCTGTCAATGTTATAGCACTAATTAACATTATTCAACCATGCAGTACTTATCTTAATGAAGCCAAAATTTTGTACGCAGAAACTGAGGGATCGATCAATGATCACAATATCTGCTCTCTCCGCCCTTTACAGTGGCGTCGATCGCTGCTGCTCTCAATCAGACTCTTGTCTTCGATTGCAACAGATCGCACAACATTGGAGTTGAAATCTTCACGGGACTGGAACATTGTGTAAGATCATCATCTAATCTGTATAAATTCGATGACCAGACAACACAAAAATGATTCAATTATCTTATCCCAGTTTCACATAAAATATAAACGACAAAAGAAACAAATACTTATCTCTCAAAAATCACACTCCTCTTCAGGTCTGCACTTTTCCTGGGATCTGTATCAATTTTTTTTTTAATTCCTGAATGCTGATAAGCAGCAGTTGCTTCTTACATATCTCACATAAGTAGAGGTTCCTTCTCAAAAACGTGTTCTCCACCAGATGTTTTAGGCAGAAATATGTAATGAATAAGCCAACAGTAGATTATTATCTCCAGCAACAAACACAGGTAAGCACGCACACCCCCAGGGAGTATTAGATCTCAATAGTGCGATATGCTCTGCCCTTAGCAGTGGCATCACACAAAACCAATGACTCCTGAAGCCTGCACCAGTCCGAAAGATACACAATTTAATACTGCCCATGCACAAGAACTGATCCAGGAGAGATCATCAAGCCCGACGGGAACAAGCAACAGACGACAAGGCTAGGCGCAAATCACATTTCACATTTTGTCCCCTTCACGACAGAGGAAGCATCAAGAGATGTCTTCAACAATCGAACAGAGCACAAATAATGTGATATTCCCATTCCTCAAAGATGTCGGCTACATTTGAAGTAGACAAATTCTTCATGAAGGGTAGCCATGTCAATTTCTCAAGGAGTCGACATTACTTCTACACCACATGGGAGATCAGGGCAGAGCGGAGATTACTCGAGAGATCACGGGAAGTCTCATTGTTCGCAGGGCCCATTCTCAACAATGATATCGACGACTCTCAACATAGAAGGTCTTCCCTTGACGGCATATACTAATGTCGGAAAGTTGACGGAAATGTAGCATGAAGAACTAAGCCGTCAACTTTTCGCTAGGCTAGGAATAGTGTTGACGGATGTTTCATTCACAAACTTCCGCCAATGTCTATCACCGATAATGTTTAAATGTCTAGATATGATTCTTCAATATTATCGATTACCTTCATGCTTAACACTTATCTAATGCAGCGGTCAACAATCAGGAATGGCCATAGACTGTTGCCGCGATAGCTTCAACTTTCGTCATGCTAGATGCAGTGGACTTACCAAATGTCATCGATAATATTTCCTCCATTAAAAATGCTTTTCCAATAGTTCCACATCGAATGCCTGAGTGGTATCGGGAGAGCTTCGTATCTCTCAAAGTACCGTTGGAGACTTCGTCCTAGAGGTCGTGCCTTTCCTTCACCGTATTCTCCCTAAATGACCAATGATAAAAGGAATGCCCGATATCGGATCTTGGATAAGCCACGATAAATTAAATATCAGTGATCAATATGAATCAATGATGATTCCCGTTAGCAATGTTAGTGATTATGATCAACACTGATGATAATCCCAAGCCCTATCCAAACGAATCAAACAAAGAATATGGAATGCCCTGAATTCTGTGATTATCACTACAAATGGGCAATCTGAGTTTTCGTCCGAGAATGACTCTGGAAGTCTGAGAGTTTCCGTTCTCAGATTCTTCGATTCAAAAGCCAGACATAATTTAATCTTCTTCGTGATGATTTTTGAGTTTGCCCAAATGCCTTAATAAAGTTCGCCACCTTCTATTATGTTACTTAGACAAATCTGATATCTTAAATTTAATCAGATCTTCCTTAACGTGGCTCTGATACCATGTTGATGAGATTAAATTTCTTTCAAATTACAGTCAGAATATTGAACTTGATAAATCTGAAGTTGATGCCAAATCAATATTAAAATACTGATCATGAATTCACAAGTCTGAAAGTTTCTTAGAGGTATTCGATCTACAAGAGCAGAACATTTATTGATTTTCAATGTCTTCAAATGTAGATCGGATCTGCATTAAGTATCAAATGGGAGACACGTTCTATGAGCGGACATGTCTCCACGAAGTGGAGGCATGTCTACTCATGGGACGTGTCTCTTGGATTGTGCCAATTTGACTAACTAAACACCTGATCATTAAATTAGAGTTAGTTACTTAATAAACATAAATGCTTACTAAGTTCGATCTGATTTTATTTTGCACAAATAAATTATATCCAATCTGGAAATGATCACCGATAATGATGCTTGATCGGGATCCTATATGAAACACGAAATGCTATTAATCTGCAGTTAATAACCTCTAAATGCAGATCGATAGTATACTTGGAATGTAGTAGATTCCAATATAAATGATAATGTATACAATTAAAATATATATATATGTGTGTATACATATGTCAGTACATACTGACATATATATACACACACATATGATCATCATTTCTATATCTGACCGAAGCTACCATAATTCAACAAAATAAATATGGAAGGATCCCACAACAATAGGACTATCTCAAATGCCTAAAAGACCCCTTATAAAGTATTATACCTGCCAATTCCCCAAAAGAAATATCTCAAATATTTCATTCCTTATTGCCGCAACAATGTGTACTAATTATACCAAGCCTTGACCTCTCATTTGTGCAAGAATCATCCAAAGAATTAGAAGTCATGCCAGGAAAAATGTTGAACATAAATAATGCATTGACTGAAGAGCAGCAAGATTCCCTACACATAGTGTTGCATGCACACACAATAGCATATGCATGGGACTTGTTGATGGTCAAAACAACACAACAACATTAAACATAATATCTCTATTCTATTTCTTCGAAAAAAGAAAGATAACATAAAGTAATCTAACTCCCAAGGTCCTAGGAGTTGGTTCTCAACTATGCTTATGTTACTCAATGGCCAATGTAACTATAATATTCAAGGGGCCTTTGTTGGTAATAAGGAACAAAAATGCATTATATCAACTATTCTACGTTGGGGGGGTGTAAATAAATATAAAAAAAGATAGATCAGAGCTTCATAATAGTAAAACTTGAACAAAACTTCTTAAATCTAGACATGTACTTTAACAATGAGTGTTTATTTATCCAATTAAAACCACAACATGATGAAATCCATAGAATAATCTACACCACTGCATGCATTCATAGTGCTAATTCAACGATCACAACCATTCACTAAAAACTTTACTTCAAAATTTAAAATAGATTACTCACTCATTGCTCAAAAACATAGATCAAATAGATATAATAGTAATTTCATTCATAGATAATTCAATGAGATAATCTTGAATATGATTTTCCCTATTGATTTGCATCAAATAGAAAACATTTAGGCACAAAAACTCATTGGAATACAAATTGATTATGAATCATTAACCTTATCAAAGATGTCCAAACTTAACAATAACATGAAAACTGTATAAAACTGTAAAAAGAGTATCCAAGTTCAACTAAACTTTTCAAAGTATCTTGCTAACAATTCATGAAATCCTAAGACTATGATTCCTATCTGCTATCAGTAGGTGGCTAATCTTTCTTCAATGAGCTGACCTTTACAAAATAAAGCCCAAAAGTACATATAGGCATGTCATGTGTAAGTTTCTCTCAATTAGAAACTCAGATCCACAAATTAAGGAACAAGGATTGCATGAACATAAACTAGTTGATCTTCAATTCCAAGGTTGATTTCCCTGTTGTACAAAATTCTGACGCCCAAAAAGGAAGATGAAACTGGCAGATGAAAAATTGAGTCCAACTTATGTCAAAACCTTACAAAATAGGAGAGGAGAGGAAGTTGTCTGTCAAGAAGAAAATGTTTTGCTGCCAGCTCACTCCTGCATTGCTTGATCAATGAGATACTCATCATAACTTGAAAATATTTGTTGAAGGATGTCCATATCAGGTCCATCTAACCATTTTTCCTCAAACTTGATTCTTTTTAACTCTACTAAGGAAAATTCCCACATATCTTTCAATTTGATTAATTCCCTCCTAGCAGCTTTTACCTCTTCCTTGATGTCCATGAGCCTGTCCAACAACAAGTCTTCTCCATAATCTTCTTTTTGCATTACATCCTCAAATCTGCTACTCTACTTCTCCTTCAACTTATCTAGAGGAAGAACTTTTTTGACCGGGATGTCCAGATTGACTAGAATAGCAACCACAACCTCCAATTCATCAATTTGTTCATTCAAGTCTTTGCTAGCTTCTTGAACTCCATTCTTATGCTCATAGATGAACGTGGATCTGAACTAGATTATATTTAAGGTCTTGTCAATGAAATCAACATTATCCTCTTCAAGAATTGATTGCTCCTGGAGAGTTGACTTGGGCACCTTGCTGATATCCTTCAATTTCTTGACATATTCTTTGTACTCCTCATCTTGCTTTTCTAGGTCTTTAGCATGCTGACTCATCTCCTCTACCAAATCAAGTGCTCCTTTATGAACTTTAAAACTATCAGCTAACACTTCACCAACCTCTTGATTCAGCCTATCAATCCACCTGTCAAGCATCCCCACTTTACTCCTCATTTGCACTAAGTCATCAACCTCTTTCTTGCTTAGTAGAACTGGGGTTTCAGGAGCAACAGCTTGTTGAGACACCGAAGTGGAAACATCCTTCAAGAATTTATGCAACTGGTCCAATTGAGCCTTAAGTTCATCCTTCTTTTGTTTATCTTTAATCATTCTGGACTTGGTGGAGGAAGCTATAATATCAATGAGATTCATTTGTTGGTTCCTTATAGGTCTCCCCAAGTTAACAATTCCCAATTGGTAATAAGTTATTTGCATATCTTCCTTGTCCTTATCCACCACTGGAATTGCAGATTCAACAACAATTTCCCCTGCATCTGTGAGCTTGGTAGAATGAAGAACTCTAGCCTTCTTTTTGGGTCTTTCCTTCTCCATCTCTTTCATCATTTCATCCCAATTGAGAGGATAAGGTTGAACTATTTGTTTCTTCTCAAGATCAAGCTTTAACCATGTGGGAGTAGTAGGAGTAGTGACCACTTGTGTTGAAGAAGCAGCAATGGCAGAAGATAAAGGTTGCAATATGGTGTTTCTAGGTTGAGAATCAACCTCT